>JAQHUG010000105.1:3777198-3790505 GCA_028555095.1 Dicrostonyx torquatus | reverse complement strand
AGGAAAAAAATAATGACATCTTGAAATTTGCGGGAAAATGGATGGATCTAGAAACATATTGAATGAGGTAACCCAGACCTAGAAAGACAAATATCATATGTATTCACTCATATGTGGCTTTTAGACATAAAGCAAAGAGAAACCATCCTACAATTCACAATCCTAGAGAACCTAGACAACAAAGACGACCCTAAGAGAGACATATATGGATCTAATCTACATGAGAAGTTGAAAAAGACAAGATCTCCTGAATAAATAGGGAGAGCAGGGATCATGGGAGAGAGTAGAAGCGGGGTGGGGGGGAGAAGGGAGGGAAACAGAGAAAAATATATAGCTCAATAAAAACTATTTTTAAAATGTATAAAAGAATGTATTGTAAATAAATTGCTTATAATAGTTAAAAAAATCTATTTGGCTGGGTGGTGGTGTCACATACTTTTAATTCCAGCACTCTGGAGACAGAGTTTTACGATATAAAAAAACTTTTTTATTTTATAAAATTTACTTATTTATTAATTTATTTCTATGGTATAGACACTCATGGTATGCTATGCTATGCCATGCCATGCCAGGCCAGGCTGTACTGCTTTGCAGGGTATGGGTCCTCCGACTCTAGTGTTCCCTTGCTTTAACACCTATCAGCTATGCTTTAGTACGTTCCTTGCGTTTACAACATCCCTGAAGGAGATTAGGCACCACACAATATTTTAGGGAATGAACTTCATGGATTTAAACTATAACTTTTTCTAGAAACAGTTTGGGAGATAGAGTTGAACAGGTACATCCGGAGAAGGGTGATCAGTTAAGAGTTCAAAGAAATGCAAGACAGGTACTAGAAGGAGTTAGCATGGTATGGATGGAGAGGAGAGGTCATCCCAAGAACAAGATAAATGATACAATCACTAAGAGCCAGTGAGTCACTGCAGGCCAAGAGGTGAGATGTGGTCTGCCTTCCCAGGTATCGCAGCTATGCACGCATGCAATTGCTCTGCTGGTTCTAACTCAGTGACTCAGTCAACTTGGCATGCAGCCTGAGACACAAAAACTGGAGGGTGATATGGAGCGCAATAAGACACAAAGAGCCTATTTGTCATTCCAGAAGAGAGAAAAATCCCTTATCTCTTCTTCTCCCCCTTTTTTACTCCTGTAGTCAAAGGCTGCTTGTTTGTTCCCTGATGCCCAGACCTGAAATAATCACTCTGGAACTATATTAATTACAACACTGCTTGGCCAATCAGTTAGACATATTGCTAGCTAGCTCTTAGATCTTAAATTAACCCATTTCCATTATACTATATTTTACCATGAGGCTTGTGGTTTTGTTACCTCTTGCTTCTTGTGCAGCTACAAGTTGTCTCTCTAACTCTGCCTTCTTTTCTCCTCTATCTCTGTTTAGAATTCCTGCCTTGCTCTATTGTAAGCCATAGGCCCAAAGCAGCTTCTTTATTAACCAATGGTTATAGAACATATTCGCAGCATACAGAGGGGAATCTCACATTACCTCCCCTTCTTTTGTCTAAATAAAAAGAAAGGTTTTTGGTGTGGGAGAATTGTCTGTATTCTGTCAATCATGTTTTAAATAAATGCTGATTGGCCAGGCAGGGAATATAGGTGGGAAAACCAGACAGGAAGTAGAGGGGAGAACAGGAGAATTCGAGGAAGCAGGAAGCTTCCCTGGCACTCCTGCGCAGACCACCAAGGAGGCAATATGTAAGCTGCCCGGCTGAGAAAAGGTAATGGCCATGTGGATGACATAGATAAGAACAATGGGTTAATATAAGTTACAAGAGCTAGTAAGAAGACTGAGATAATGGACCAATCAGTTTATAATCTAATGTAGACTATCTGTGTGATTTTCTTTGGGGCTTGCTGGCTGTGGGGTACCGGGCGGGACAGAAACCCCAATGAGCAGGCCCCTTATGTTACAGGTTTTAACTTTAACATAGTAAAATTACATATACAAAACAGTTATCAAGCAGGGCTGTGGTGGTGCATGCCTTTAATCCCAGCACTTGGGAGGCAGAGGCAGGCAGATCTCTGAGTTCAAGGCCAGCCAGGTCTACAAGAGCTAATTCCAGGACTGGCTCCAAAGCTACAGAGCTACCCTGTCTCAACAAAATAAAACAAAACAAACAAACAAAAAGTTATCAAGCAAGAATTATAGTTACAATATTTAGTCCATTTACATTTGACCAATTAAGGAAAATACACTATCATCTATCCTATCTTTATGAATCTAAAGGTTTATATCTAATTTATCTTTTATTATTGTAACTATCTTTCTTCAACTCCATCAAAGACTCTAGAAAGATATGATATTACCTAAGTAAGCAGGAAGTGCATTGTAAGTAACTTCCAAAACTCTTGATAGAGACATCTTGCTACCTGGAAAGTCACCCAAAGTTCTTCTGTAATGTTGTGGCATCCATCTTCAGCCTACAGGCCCATAGCATCTGTCAGACTTAAATTTGAAGATCTGTTTTGCCTTGTAATGACAAAGTTCATCAGATGCTTTCTTCCATGTCCTGCAAAATTCCTGGCAGTTCTTTCATGAAGCAGGAACCCAAAAGGACTGTCTCACCTTTAGGCAAGTTCAACATTCATTTTTCTTTGGGTCCTGCATGTCCAATTCATACAGCATAACATCAAGCAGTCCAGGCAAGAGAAGTTTCTTGCCCAAATGGCTAACAAATTCCATAAGGAGCCTCTTCCATGCCCACCATCCTCTTGAAGTAGATTAGTGCTGCCAGGAGCAGATGTGTCTCATTGTCATGAAAAGTCCTAAGTTCTTAAATGCCATATTCTGTTAGTCTTTGAAAGGTTTGAAGAATACCTATCCATTTGAAATATATCTTTGTACATGTAGAAAACCTAATGAACATGACTACAAATTTGACTATTATAAATGATTATCTATTAATTTTCATTTCTTAACTATTCATTACATTTTTAAATGAGCTGTTCAATACCTTAAACAAGAGCAGAAATATATATAACGAAATTGACCTTAAATGTGTATCAGTAGATCAAGATCCACACAAATGCAAAGTATTCATCTCTATATCATACTCCCTTTTCTGGTTCTGAAAATGCAGAAAGAGTGCGATCATTCTTGGGTTAACAATCACTTTAAAGGCCCTGGGAAGCTTTATCAGACAGGCAGGGAGTGAAGGGTTTGATAAAGAAAATATTGCATAGTTAAAATGCATATTGCATAGTTAAAATGCATATTGCATAGTTAAAATGTACGTGTAGAAGCAGGTAAAAGGGCCTGTGCTGTTTCACTAGATAAGAATGTGCAGAAAGTATTATCCCAGCCCCCTCACAGGTGACTTCTGCCTAAGCCTGTGCCCCTACAAAGACCTTAGATTTGAACTAAGCCTGCCTCCTGTTCAGATGTGTGCTCTAAAACCACCTCCTCATTCAGTGGTACACAAAACAGACGTGCAGTGTATCCAGGCTGCTGGTTGATCTCCACCAGATCACACACCCCACCCCATGCCAACTTTTTTTTTTGTCTATGTGTCTGTGTGTCTGTCTTTTCTTCATGACCTTGTTGCTCCAATCAGGTTAAGTCCAAAGCTGTTTTAGTTACAAAAGTTAGAACTTGAAATGCAAGTCTCCAGCAGAATAGAACCTATCTAGACACAAAGAATATTAGTCTCTTTTCTATTTTGGCTTTTCTCTGGGCTCACATTGTTTGAATAACTATGTGTTGACACATTCTCCATGACTGAGTGATCAACGGGAATGCTAAGCGAAGCTGAGTACACACCAGAATGTTTCTACAGTCCCGTGTTTCTTGGAGTAGTGGGATGGGAGGTGTTGAAGATGCTATGTGGGGTTTGGAAATTACTGAATGGAGCTAAGAGTCTCCAAATAAGATGATTGGCCAAAGGAAACAAAACCGGAAACTTAGAGGAAGAACATGGTGTAGCTCAGAAGATTCCAGGGAAGTTGGAGGATTAGATTAGAGTGGGTGAGGTGGCTGAAGGCGGAGCTGAACCTGGCTTTCACATTTGTCTTGGCATGGTCACTTACTGGAAACTTTTTCTTCCATATCGAACCATTTAGCACTGTCTTTAAAGTCCATGAACGTTTTAGATGGGATGAACTTGGTAACAAGGATGCCCCTTCACTATGCAGGAATCGCAAGAGCAAGGCTCTTGGGCAAGGATCCTCCAGGTACTAGTGAACTTCCTTAGTGGGAGAGATGGCACATGGGTGTGTAGACTGAACTGGGCTACACTGTTGTCACCCTGAATGTTTTGTGAAGAGAACTTCTGACTTCAGGAAAATTGGACTAAAAGGTCAGTGCATCTGCTGAGGGATTTTTAATTGTGGCATAATTTGTTTCTTGGGCAGGATAGTTATTTGCTGGCTCATGTTGTGTATCATAGAATGTTTAGTAATATCATGACTTCTACCAAACAGATATAAAAGAACAGGATAGTTGTACATAAACTTCTAACATGGCTTGGAGATCTGTCAGCTTCCTTGCTTTGGAGAAGCAATTTCTCTCCGAATCCTAGGAAGACCTTTTAAAATTACTTGGTAAGGAAAGAGTGGAGCTGATGATCTGTGAAGCAAAGAAAAGGAAGAAGAGATGGGAGACTAGAGGGGGAAACAGATGATGAAAAGTGTCACAAATGAAGAGTGATGTGTGCATCCACCTGCTCCTGACCCCAGGCTGTGGCTCCCAGGCCTGAGGCTTACGCAGAAAATGAGCCACTGTTCTCTGCAAGTAGCAGAGGCTGGACTCTGGGCAATAGCTTGTCCTTGAAAACAACAACTATCCTGGTACTTCTTTCGTTTTTATGTTTGTTTTCGAAACAGGATTTTCCTTAGTAGCCCTGGCTGTCCTGGAACTAACTCAAGACCAGGCTGGCCTTGAATTTGCAGAGATCTGCCTGCCTGTGCCTCCTGAGTGCTGGGATTAAAGGTGTGTGCCACCATGCCCGGCTAATCCTGGGAGTTCTTACCAAGCTCCATGTGCCTTGAGCTTTCAGAGAACAGCACCTATGTTCTCACTGCTTCCTCTCTGTGTTTCCCAGTAAGATAGGTGATAATCTTATCCCTGCTTTGCAGATGAAGATACTGAGGGTGAAGGAGAAGCTGAACTCTCTCGGGTGCAGATGCACGATCTGGGTGTTTGCTTGATGTTGTTCTAACGGAGCTGCTGGAGATGGAACACCGAGTGTCTCGTGCTAACGTGTGCTCTGCTGTTGAACTATGCCTCCAACTCCAGAAGAAGGATATGAGTGGGACTAATGGTTGACTTCCAAGCAGAGAGTGGGAGTGTTCCAGCTTACTTGGCCTTCAATCCGGATCCAGTAGAAAGCGAGCACAGAAAGAATTCTCTATCTCCTGTGGCCGTGCAGGCACACGTGGGTCTTTGTGCCTCTAGGACTGACCTTGAACCCAATGCTGGTCGGCTCTGGTAAAGCAGCTGCCTCCTGTGATCGGATCCCACTCTCCAGCTGGTACATTAGCGTGCTATTCATCTCCTCCGCTCTCCCTTGGCCTGCAGGTCATCAGGCTACTCGATAGCACCTTGGCCAGAGACTCAATGGCTAAGGAAAGGAGAAGGAAAACTTAACCCTTGTTACCTGAGGCGGCAGCTGAAACCAATGCCCACAAAGGGAGTTTTGTGTTTCCCATGCATTTAAAATGTTCCCGTCACTCATGCTACCAAAGGTCCTAAGCTGGTGATTAAAGAAAGAATGAAATCATTGTGCAAGCAGGGTAGTTTATGAGGAAAACTTCATAGAACACATTTAACACATTAAAAACCTTAATCCCAAAGAGCAGATGGCAAGGAGAGAGGGTTCTGCATCATTGATTCTGCCTTGATTGGCAGGTAGAGGAGGTGTACAGGAAGGAAAGGCACCGGATCTTCAGGGGCTAGGCATGGAGTGTGAGCAGTCTTCTGTTTTGATTGACAGGCTTGAGCTATGGAAGTCTTTGTTCACTGGGAGGGGCTTTCTCCACAATGCATCTTACTTTAATAATATTTACGCAAATCACACACAGGCATATGTTGCTAATATTCTTTCTCAGGCAAAAGCTTAAACAACATATATCTCTCCTCTTAAGTTTCCAAGGACAAACAAACAGTGTCACAATTCTGCCAAAGTTCACTCTAGAGAACCAATGAGTTCCCTGGGGGTCTGAGTGCTCCTCCCTGCACAGGAAAGACCTGGTAAGCCTTAACCCAGCAGGAATGAGGGTTTCCCTCTAGCCACACAGATGGAGCTGCTTGTGCATGTGCATGTACCTTATTCCCTGCCTGTATGTATCCTCAGGCTCCTCCCTGGAGCCACAAGCAATTAAGGCAGAGTTGTGTACAACAGGTAATAGGGAACAGTTGGATGCGCAGATGAAGGTCTTGTGACCCTCTCCGTCTTCCATAAGGAGACGTAAGCAACAAGCCCAGCTGAGATAAACCTTTCCCATGGAACACAGCTCAACTCCCCAAGATGGTAATTGACTCCTAGATAGTCACTCAAAATGCCTAGATGGTAAACAGATTTTCCCTAAAAGTTCATTCATAGAGCATAGTTTGACTTACTGTGCCTGTATCTAAAACTTGTCCAGGCTAGATCAGCCTACTTGGACCTTATTTCACAGTGCTCCAGGAAGTGTTTGGCTATGAAAAGGGAGTTATAAGAATCACTGGGCACTCTAGGTCAGAGTGTCCTGAGTGCTTTGTTTCGGGGTGTTTGTGTGTGCAGCTTGATACAGGTGGGGGTCCTAGGTTGCTAAGCACATTGTTAGGAAAGATGTGTGTGTGCAGCTGAAGTTAAGAGGGGTTCCCAGCTGCTAAGCTTTCCCTACCCTTCCCTGTTCCATTATTGTGAAAGGAAGACTGACTGTATTGGGGCCTGAAGGTGTAGCTCAGTCAGTAGCAGGCTTGCCAAGCATGGGCAAAGCCCTGGGTTTAATCCCCAATGCTGCATATAGGGGTGTGGGGATGTAAGCCTGTAATTCCAGCATCCAGAGGTGGAGGCAGGAGGATCAGGAGTTCAAGGTGATCCTGGGCGACATAGCCAGTTTGAGATCAAGCTCAGGTATACAAGTCTTTGTCTCAAACAACACATCCTGGCTTTAGCCTAGAGGTGCACCGGATGCTTGCGTACAAGCTGAGGACCAACTTTCCCTTAGCTGGGGGGTAATTAAATTTCATTTCTGAAACAAGAGGTGAACGTTCTTAACTTTGACTTCCATTTCTTTTTTCAATTTAGTCTTATAAACTTTTTGACTGTCAGAAAAGTAAAATGTCTCCACTGTTTTCTGCCCTCCTTTTTAATAGGTTCCCAGAGAAGGCTATTTCTATTTTACTGAATAAAATAAAAAGGAAGTTTTTTTTATTTTTATTTTTTTTTATTGAGTAAGCTGAGTACTGCCTGCAGCTCATGGCATGGGCCATGTGCAGCAAGGGGCGTGCCCTCCTACACTCTGCTGAAGTTGTGTAGTGTGCAGCTTCTGGGTCAGCAGTCCGTGTCTCAAAGGAGGGCGGTCCAGACTAGCTGGAGTGCACAGTAAAAGTCACAGGACTGCAGGGTGCATTCATGGTGGCTCACACCATGTAAGGTTCTAGAACACTTCTCATTTTTATCAAGAAATAGTTCAAATAAAAGCAGTATGGAGGGAAGGGCATTAGTTAGAGACCAGAAATGGAGCAGGGCAAGAGAAAGAATGTTCAGAAAATATATAGTTCCAGGAAGGTAGCAGGCCGGAGCAGAGAAAAACTAGATGCTCAGTAGCAAAGGTGGAGGTTCCAATATCATAGAAGACTTGGGGGTCGTTTGCACAACACAGCCTTTCTCACATATGCTCTCTGTGTTACGTGTAGTTCTACATACAGCTTCTCATAGCCGTCTCCCACTAGCATCTTAAGTCTGCAAGCAGAGTTGAGCGTGTAGGGTTACAATAGGTCTCAGGCCACACACTCTGGAGTGCCTCTGTCCTAGTGACTCCAACTGGTCTATTTGACTTGGGCTGGAAATTTCCAGTTTTCCTCTTTGCCCTCTCATTTTCCTCCTAAGGTTTTCTCAAATGTTCCAGCTTTTGTATGAGTCAACCTCAGGCCTGCTGTCCTGCCTCAGTGCGCCCTACCCCGTTCCACAGTGTTGAAGATGCCCCTGTAAATGGAATAGTCACGGCAATGAGAATGTTAGAGAGAGAGAGAGAGAGAGAGAGAGAGAGAGAGAGAGAGAGAGAGAGAGAAAATGTTGATGTGCTGCAGCTGTGACTCTAAGCCTTCCTAAAGGCTGAGCACACTGACACCGACCACCGCTGCAAAAGATGGGCAGAAGGGAGGGACTTTCCTTTTCCTTCAGGCCCTTCCTTGCTCACCCTTTAGGAAGCAGTTGGTTGGTGAAAGTATGCTTGCTGTATCTGAAATAAAAGTGCGTTGTTTTGTTCCATGCTTCTGATGCTCTGGGCAGAACAAAATGCACGTGTGTGTGCATGTTACAACACACTCAGTGAGATCATATAATTATGTGGAAATCTAATAACCCCACTTGCAAATTAATTGTTTGTATATTTGCATTTAAAATTGATGTGGGGCTGGAGAGATGAGTTCTTGAGTAAAGGTGACTGCAGCCAAGCCTGATAGCCTGAGTTCCGTCCCAGGGACTCAGATGGTGGAAAGAAAGGACTTATTTACACAGGTTGTCCTCTGACCTCCACATGCACACTGGTCTATGCAAACAAACACACAAGCACACACACACACACCAAACAAACAAACAAATAAATAAGTAAACACACCTGAGATCTCATGTATTGGGAACTTGAAGCAAGCTTGCAGACAACCTTGGGTAAATAGCAAAACTTGTCTTATGATAAATGAATGAGTACATAAGTGAATAAAGAAATAAATAAATATTTAATACCAGCACAGCTTGATAAAAGGATGAATGGTAAATTCATACTAGTCATTGAAAATGTTTTCTACTTAGAATGACACTGAATACCAGTTATGAGAAATACATTGTTTTATTCTAGTATGTTGAATGGTACTTTCCCTGTGTTTTGAACAAAGTCTTTTTTTTTTAATTTTGCTCTGCAGTATACAAATTATTTAGCTTTCCCAGTCTTTTGATGGACTGGAGACCATATCTTGGGAAATCACCATCACATTCTGAAGTCATGGCTGATAAATATCAGAGAATGTATTTCTCTGGCTTATCACTAATAATGACATCTGTCTAACTTATATATGACATTTTTGCTCCTGTACTTTCATCTCCTTATCTCTATGATACGAATTATGATCTTCCAATCAGAAGTTCAGAAGACAACACTCTTTTCTAGACTCTTCCCTACTTCTAATGACTCTGGCTTACCTGTTAGCCCCTCTCCCAAGTTGGAACGTGTCATGCCTCTAAACAGAGCCTATGCTTGACGTCCTCTGTCACATAAACAACATTAACGTTGTAGATGCCCTGTATTGAGTGGATCTCAACAAATTCTCTGCTGCCACCAAGCAAAGAAAAGTGGATTAAAAAGTCGTTTTGGCCGGCCGGTGGTGATGAGCGCCTTTAATCCCAGCACTTGGGAGGCAGAGGCAGGCAGATCTTTGTGAGTTTGAGATCAGCCTGGTCTACAAGAGCTAATTCCAGGACAGGCTCCAAAGCTACAGAGAAACCCTGTCTTGAAAAAAAGTCATTTTGTAATGCTGGTGTAGAGAAAGTCTGTGCTTCCTTCAGAGGCCTGTTGTCCAGTACTAACATTCTCCCCACTTTCTTGCCCAAATCATACTTGTTATTCAAGGACACATGTGTTGTTGGGCTTCTGGGGTGTTTGATGCTAGCTCCGACTGAATTCCAGTGGCTTGAGCCTGCTGTTTACCAGTGCCCCTTCTGCCTCTCTTGTGAATGGTCACAGCATTTGCCATCATTCTGTGATGCAGGAGGAAGGACATGAGCCTGCCAGAATTCCCAGGAAGATCTCCATGTTTGGTTCCAGTTGGCTGAGCTCTCACTAACCTCCTTTGAGTTGTGGTAGAGGTTGATTAGCTTAAATTGAAGATTATTTAAACTGGTTGCCTTAACAAAGAGGAAGTGAAGTCTACTGATGTGTTTCACTGTGCATTTTATTTTTTGATGTTGGTAATGGAATGTAGAACCTTGACCATGTTAGTGTTTTACCACTGAGCTATAACCCTCGGCCCCTTCTCATTCTAAATATAAAATAAGAAGTCCTTTAAAGAGAGGGGTCTGTTCAACAAGCCTATTGACATCTAGTGCCAAAGTTGGGCCTGGCCCTTGGTCATATACAGTACCATCTTATGATGCCATTTGGGAAGGCTGTACTCATATAATTTTATCTCATTCCAGACACTAAGTTTCCAAGGGCCAAAAATAATGTCTGTCTGTGTCATAACACTTAGCTTAGGACTTTCAAAGGGAAAAAAATCAAAAACTTAATTAAGAGATTTTAATTAACTTTGTTCTTTTACCCCATGTGTATGCATGTACGGGCATGTGTGTGGGTGTGTTTGTGTGGGTGTGGAGGTGGGTGCATACATCTGTGTGTTTAGAGACCAGAGGACAATCTCAAGTGTCATCCTCAAGAATGTTGTCCTTGAGACAGAGTTTCTCATTGGCCCAGGGCCCCCCAGTTAGGGCAGACTGGCTAGCTAGCCCTGGGATTCTAAGCATGCTCCACTACACTGGCTTTTTACATGAGCTCTGGAACTCAGACACAGGCCCTGATGATTGTGAACCAGGCATTTCCCCATGGAACTTTCTCCCCAACCCTGGCTTTGTTTTTGATTCTAGAACTGTGCAGTGCTCTGTTGCATTTAATGGAATGAGTTGCTCCAAAGGGACGGGCAGAAGAGGTTGTTTGCATAGTTACAAAGAGAGCTGGAAAAAGCAGAAGCAATAAAACGCAGATTGGTTGAGTCAAGGTTACTTTCTTTTGAGACAAGGATGAGAGTCAGAACAAGGCGAAATCACTGGTTGGTTGCGATGGCACTGACCCTAGTTCCAGTTTCTAGCACTGTGGCAAAACACGAAAGCAACTCTAGGAGGAAAGGGTTTGGTTTACTTCTGCTTCCACATCACAATTCCTCATTGAAGGAAGTCAAGGGAGGAACCTGGAGGCATAAACTGAATCAAAGGTCATGGAGGAGTGCTGCTTACTGGCCTACTCCTCTAAGCTTGCTCAGGCTTCTTTCTAATGCATCCCAGGACTACCCACCCAGGACTAGCACTACCTACAATGGGCTGGGCCCTTCCACATCAAACATTAATCAAGAAAATGATCTTCAGATGAGGTTCCTTCCTCTCAGAGGACTCTAACTTGTATCAAGTTGACAAAATACTAGCCAGCATAGTAGTCCAGGCTACCTCTTTTTGCATAAGGATTAGAACAAGGGGAACTTCATTGTCATGTTAATTGAGTATGGCCTGCTCAAGTTATTTGCCTGCACTTAATTTCAGTTTGGTAATGGAACTTAATATGAGTGACTCCATTTTGATTTCAATCTGGTCCTATTGAGCCTGGTGCAGGAGCTTAGTCCAGAGCAGAGTCCTCTAACTGTCCTGGCAGGAGTGAAGATACTTTCTTCCTTTGACTATCAGACTGCTGCAACAATGGACCGCAAGAAACTGGAAATCCTCCAGGAATTTCATGCTGGAGTGTGGGGGGGGAGGCGGATACTAGCCAGAGGGAAGCTTGTCTTCCAGGAAGGGGATTCACAACTCCTACCTGGCAGGAGAGACTGGAATTGGGTCTCTGATGATGGGCTTGGCTACACCGTAACCAGGGCTGTTGAGTTATACATAATTACATAATTATTGTCTTCTGTTTAAATCTAATACTCATTCCAGGACTTGGGGGATATGTGGGGAGGAGTGTCATTGGACCTCTTTGTTCCTTTATCCAATATAGTCAAAGTTAATGAATCTCTTTTTATTGCTTTTGGCTATTAATTTATATCTTGCGTCTAATTGTAATGATTTGCTGTGATGGGCAGAATGAGAAGGGGTTCCATCACCTCATACATTTGAACACTTGGTCCCTGGTTGGTGAAATTGTTTGGAAAGAATTAGGAGGTGCGGTCTTGTTGGAGGAGGTATGTCACTGGGGGTGCACTTTGAGGTTACAAAACTCACACCGTTCCCAGTTATCTGTCTCTGCCTCATGTTCATAGATCAAGATATGAGAGATATGAGCTCTCAGCTACTGCTCCAAGGCCATGACTGCCTGTCTGCTGCCATGCTCCCTACCATGATGGTCATGGAATCTAACTCTCAGAAACTGTAAGCCCCCAATAAGTTCTTTCTTCTATAAATTGCCTTAGTCATGGTGTCTTATCACAGTAACAGAAAAATAACTAAGACAGTGACCAAGTTTGTTACGGGTGCCAGAGCCTAAGCTCTGACCCTGAGAATTCAGGTAACACTGCTATAATTTTAATGGGACAATAATGAAAGCTTAGCTAAAGACTATAAGCATATTAAGTATATTTAGATGTATATTTATATGTATATATGAATACTTACATATTTCACATTTATAGTGAAATAAATGAGAAAAAAACTGTTTATTACCAAAGTACAAAGTGAAACTCACACAATAAGATAGACAGTAATTTTAGATTGCCTTTGAAAAGCTTGTGTGTGTGTGTGTGTGTGTGTGTGTGTGTGTGCAGGTATAAATTTTTTTGTGGAAGTCACAGGAAAACTGCTCTGGAGTTGGTTTGCTCTTCCAGCTTTTTATGAGTTCTGGTACTCAAGTTGCCAGGCTTTAGAGATAAGCACATCTACCCACTGAGCCATCTCACTAATTCCAGACTCATTTGTTGTGGTATAACCAAACAGACATTTTCCTTTTCCTTTAAGTAAAAAATGGTACACTAATGTAACCTAAAAGTCTCAGACTTATGAGTAACTTTTGTATGTCAGAGCATCTCAATCAATAATTATAAACTTTATTAAATAACATGCAGGGCTGTGGGTAGTAGAGTGCTTGCAAAGGAGGCTCAAGGCCCTGGGTTCTATCCCCAGCACTGATTACATTTCTAGAGAAACAACCTGTAGCTCTTATCAATTTGAAAAATGCCTGGAAAGATCAATTTCTGCTTTTAATAGTTAATTCCCTATACCACACACATATCACTTGCTACTTAGCAAGGCTTGTAATTTATTGCTGAAATCTAGACACTACATCTTCATTAAAAGAAACATCTAGGGCCGGGCAGTGGTGGTGCACGCCTTTAATCCCAGCACTCGGGAGGCAGAGGCAGGCGGATCTTTGTGAGTTCGAGACCAGCCTGGTCTACAAGA
>JAQHUG010000105.1:3743913-3776532 GCA_028555095.1 Dicrostonyx torquatus | reverse complement strand
AAAAAAAGAAAAAAGAAAGGAAAAAAGGAAAGAAACAACTAAAAGAGGCCTTTTGTGTGCAGCTTACTTCTGTTTGGCTGGACTTCAGGCTCTCAGCGTACTGTCTGCTGTCATGGTGGGTATTAGAAACCAAGGTTTCGTGTGGTTCATGTGGCATGCTTATTATAGTTTCTCTGTTGCCTCTGAGCCTCCCTGGAGACTGCTTTAATGGTCTCGAGGGACTTACGAAGGAGTTCTCTAGGGTTCCTCCCCAGTCCTTATTCAGCAGCCCTGAAGATGTGGTGAGGCATTAGGTGTGGGTGTTCAGTGTTCATGCAGTGAGCCTGTGCTCTGGAGCTGGCCCTTCACCAGTGTCTCTCTCTCTTGCTTTATTTTTCTACCTCAGATGAGACTGGAAGACTTTGGCTGTTTCTCTTCCTTCCGTTTAGTTAGGCACGATGTTCTCTTGTGGGCAGGCCTCATTGAAGAACAGAACACTCTGGACACATTTTTAAATGACAGCTGGGTATGGACTATAGTCCCAGCATTCAGAGGTTGAAGCAGGAGACTGGAAAGTTCAAGGTCAACTTGGATTGTACAGTCAACTGTATCTCCAAAAACCAATAACGAATGAATGAATAAAATTAAATAAAATGGCTCTGTTTCCTATTGAAAGCTTTTCCCTTGACCTTTACCATGAGAACATAGTAGGGCCGCTGAAAGTGAAACTCAAGAATGTTTTTACAGTTGCCTAAATTTCCTGTGGAAATACCCCTCCATCCTGTGCAGGCAGGTGGCTTAGCTCCACCCCCAGCCATCACTCCCCACCACCACCACCACCCCCGCCCCAGCATGGCATGCTCTGAATATCTATTTCCAGAAGCAAAGATGGAAGCTGTAGAGTGTGCAGGCTTGATTCCTGGGGACTTGAATCATGGAAGACCACTGATGTTCCTGGCAGCCAAGCTGAGGCTTCTCCCTGCTGCTGGAAAGGCCCCATGCTCATCTTCAACTCTGCCCTCAAGGTCTAAACTGGAGTGGTTCACACTGCAGCCAGACCCGAGTAGTGCGAATTTTTCCTAACTGGCTACTGATTCCTCTGGAATTTTCTTCTTTCAAGCTATTGCTTTGTTCTCTGTGACTCCCTCTATCTGCCTGTCTCTTCATGTCAGGAGCAGTTATTGGCTCTGTGGCCACAGTTCTACCATGGAAAGAATGGTTGGTTTTCCTTCTGTCAGCTGTCTTTTTATTGGTGAGCAGAAGAGATGAATCCTCAAAGTCTTTTTTTTAAATTTTTTATTTTTCCATTCAAAAATTGACACTTCCTCACCTTCTCCCATTCTCCTCCCGCTCCCCACTACCCCTCCTCCCCCCCCTCTCTATCCTTAAGAGAGGGCAGGCTACCCTGCCCTGTGGGAAGTCCAAGGCCTTCCCCTCTCCATCCCTACCTAGGAAGGTGTGCATCCAAGTAAACTAGGGTTCCAAAAAGCCAATACATGCAGAAGAGACAGGTCCCAGTGCCATTATTGATGGCCTCTCAGTCTGTCCCCATTGGCAGCCATATTTAGAGAGTCCAGTTTGATCACATGCTCATTCAGTCCGGGTCCAGCTGAACAATCCCAAAGTCTTAGGCTGGACCAAGAAGGCTCCCCATTTCATTTTAGTTAGAGTTGAATTCCAGAGATAGGTACTCACCTATCCTCCTGTATTGGCCCCCAAGTGGTAGAGGACAGTTGTGTGCCACCAGGCTGGGCTAGGCTTAGGTTAGAGAGACCAAGGGGCTGGCTAGGGACTGTGGCAGCTGTTTTTCTCTTTTCTTCGGAGCCCCAGACTCTGAGGACTTGAGATAGTGGTGCTTCTCATTCAGCTTCGAAGTCATGGCAATTCTTCAACGTGGGCAGAATGCAGGCTGACTGACAGGAGGAGGTAATGTCCTGTGTGGGAGCAGATAAAGTCCTGAGTGACTGGTATTTTTGACAGGAGCATGGCATGTCCAGGACCCCAGTGCCTCAGGCCTATGAGAATGGCACAGCCTTCCCTGGGACAGGCTTGGGGTTGTGGCAAGGCCTTCCCCTGGACTGAGGATGAAAGTTGACAGTGTATGCAGAAAGTGTCAACCACAGCTTTCTCTTTCCAGATGATCTAGCTAAGACTGCTTCCCTACAGAGGTCCCCCTCACTCACACACTGGTTTAGCTAACCACCCTTTTGTTCAGTTGTATTTAACAGATGCGGTGAGTTTCCAGGCAGCAGGTATATCTCCATCAGAGTGTATGGGCTAGTGGATTCCAGCTTTTCTGTAGGCGTGGCTGTCCGTTTTTTACTTCCTATAACCCCACTCAGTCAATCCTAAAGCCCTGCAGGTCACAGCATTTCTGTCGAAGATTCCTGCTCTATCTTCTTAGGATACTGCACAAGTCTGGCTTATCACTGGATAATTCATCAAATTATTTATTGTTGTTTCTTTACTCCTGGCAAGAAGAGATTTTCAAAAGGAGGAATAGATGGTTTTAATTTCTTTTCAAGTTAGTTCTGTGCTGCCGATCTCGTATGTTAGTTGTCTGGTACTGCAGAACAAATCATCTTACCCTTAGTGGGTAACACAAGAAATGCTTGTTATTTCAGCGTCTGAGCCAGGCATCCACGACATAGCTGGCTCGGTCTCTTAGTCAGCTGAACTCAAAGCCTGGCTAAGGGTGCAGATGCCTCTACGCCTATCTTGGGGAGCATCCATCTGTGTCCAGATTTGCTGGTGTGGTTTTGGCAAGCCTCCTCTTGATCTGTCTGACTGTTCTAGATAGCAATTCCTTGCCACATGGGATTCTGTGCGGAGAAGCTCTCAGTATGGCCGTTGGCATCTCTCAGAGAAGGAGGAAGAGAAAGAGAGCAAGGAAATAAAAATCACTGTTGCTTTGTAAGCTAATTTTGGCAGTGGCATTTCATCACAGTTGCTGTGCTCTGTTTGTTGGAATGAATCACTAAGCCCAGCCCACACACAGAGGAAAGAAATGCGCAAGGACATGAATGCCAGAGGCGGAGATCATTGAGATTCTCTTCAAGGCTGCCTACCACACGTTGTTAATTAGCGCTTCTTTGGCCAAAACAAAGGCTCAAGGCCTCTGTTATGAAGCTGTAATGAAACTCTTGTGTGGGAGGTAGATTTAGCTGGGTGTCCTGGAGGGGGGAAGGAAGTAGAGTCTAGAGATGGTGACCAACGAGCTAAGAGAGGTGAGGTGATGCCCAATGAGCTAAGAGAGGTGATGCCCTATGAGCTAAGAGAGGTGAGGTGATGCCCAATGAGCTAAGAGTGGTGATGCCCAAAGTTAGTGGTGGCTCCAGGGACTTCGGGAAACCCACAAGCTTTGGTTTCCTATGTAGAAGCCTCCTTCTGGGCAGCAGACTTTCTGATGAAATAAGTTTACATGCTTGCTTGGGGATGTTACACACCTAACACTGTAGTGTCTGGAGCTGTGTAGAAATCGCAATGTCTCTTAAATGACAATAAATTAATTAAAATAAAAATTAAAAATAAAATAAAAACTCTGTGGAGCCACCTGCCTTTGGTTGGCCATTGTACAATGAACTTCACAGTAGTAATTTTGATTTGATTTACCAAGGACCCCACAAATTTCCTAGGCAATTTTTGACAACAAACGGTAAATGATACCTTGGTAGATGCTAGTACTGGGAGCGTTACAATCCTTACAAGTGGGTATAATTAGTTCACCAATTGTTGACTGATGTGGGAATATAAGCCTGGGAACAAGACCGTGAGCCATACTCCCCTGTGGTCTCTGCTTCAGCTCCTGGCTCCTGCTCTGACTTCTCTTGGTGATGTAGTGGGACCTGGAGGTGTAAGAGGAAATAAACCCTTGTTTCCCCCAGGCTGGTTTTGGTTAATGTTTTATCATGGCAACAAAAAGTAACACCTCCCAACTCCATAGTTTTTTTTTTTTTCCTTCTACTTTTTTCAAAACAGGGGTTCTCTGTGTAGCACTGGCTGTCCTGGAACTCACTCTGTTGATCAGGCTGGCCTTGAACTCAGAGATTCACCTGCCTCTGCCTCCTGAGTGCTTGGATTAGAGGTGTGTGCCACCACTGCCTGGCTCCTGCTTTCTTTTTTTATATATAAGCTGATTTTGACGAGACACTGCGTCCAATCAGTGCTGCACATACGGGTGTGGGCCATGCACTGGAGCATGAGCAGGCCTGTCTCTTAAAATCAGCACCTTGGATCTTAGGTTCCAACATGTGAAACGAAGGTTGGGAGAGCACACGCCTCCAGACCAGAGCAGGAGCTCAGAACAAAAAGCTTTTTTTGAGCTGGGATTTTGAAGTTGCTGTGTAGTCAGAGATAATCTTGAACTTCCGGATCCATTTTCCTTCCATGAATTATTCCATCTACATTTGATTCAGAAAATTTATGTATGTATTTTACCCTGGCATTGTTTATACTTATTATTTATGTGGAGGAGAAAATTCAGGTATGACCTGGTGGCCAGCCGACCTACATAAGAAGCATGGCACATCACGCTCCTAAAGTCAGAACACTGTACTCTCTCCCCATTTCCTCTAATGACTTCTTCCATATAGAGACTCTGGTGGTATGAGCGCTCACTATCCTGTCAGAGGTAATGTGCTAACCAGTCATAGTTTCTAGGCTTCCACTGTAAATCTATCCGGAGGGGTTCATCTCCATGCCCTTTACCAACTCATGGGCATTGTGGTCTCATCAGGAGATATCCCTGTAATGACGGCATTATGTAGTCTTTAGAAGTTCAATTTCTATTAGATTTATTTATTTTTGTATGTGTAGGGCTACATGCATGTGTAAGGAGACTGGAGAACAACTTGCAGGAATTGGTTCTCTCCTTCCATCCTGCGAGTTCCAGGGATCAAACTCAGATTGTTAAGCTTGGCAGTAAGAACCTCTACCTGCTGAGCTATCTTGTCAGCCCCTATAATTCTATACATAATCTCTGCTCATGCCTTCTGCAGGAGACCCTGCAGCCAAGAGGACTGGAGCTATGCTTGTTGGATGAGTGGAACATTGCCGCATGCTGTGAGGATTCTTTGGACTCTGTTTACCTGGCTAAATACAAAACAAAAAGGACACATTGAATGCAATGGGAGTGCCAAGATTCCAGTTGCAGTCAGGCTGCTCAGCTGTTTCAGGATTCAGTTGCTGGCCTCTGTTCTTGTATGTCTATACTTCTTCACGCTCGGGTTTCTCAGGGTGGTAGGATGTCTTTGAGCAAGTTCAGACCTACAAACTTCCAGCATCAAGTGTCCACAGAAACATGGTAACTATCACAAAAAGCTCTGGAATAATCTCCAGACCAGGTTCCTGTCACATGACTATGTATCTATGAAGTCTTTTTTTTTTTTTTTTTTTTAAAGTTTGAGTTATTTTGCTATGTAGCCCTGGCTGGCCTGACACTCACTATGCAGACATGAGGCTGGCCTCAGATTCACAGAGATCTGCCTGCCTCTCCCTCCTCAGTGTTGAGATTAAAGGTATATGCCAGCCATGCCTCACCATCTCTGAACATATTATTGGTGAATGGAATGGTCCTTTTGGCCAGACCTAGAACTGATTTCCATTTGAACAATAAAGGGGGTGGCGCCAGCTCCACCTGTACCTGTACACACAGCTAATTTCCCCAGAAATGAGGAGAGCTCACAACTGATTCCTATGAAAAGAAATAACAATGGATACAGAGTCTTTGTCTTCATAAATCTTATGGATTTAAATGTGACTGTGACAAACATTTTAAATAACTTGCCTTTTATTTTTTTTTATTTTTTATTTTTTTGGTTTTTCGAGACAAGGTTTCTCTGTGGCTTTGGAGCCTGTGCTGGAACTAGGTCTTGTAGACCAGGCTGGTCTCGAACTCACAAAGATCCGCCTGCCTCTGCCTCCCGAGTGCTGGGATTAAAGGAGTGCGCCACCACCGACCGGTAATAACTTGCCTTTTAGATTAGTAGGATTTTCAAAAAAGTTTTTTCAAATCATTGGTTACCTGCTCTGGCAGATGCTATGTGGGACAGAGATAAGCCATTTCTCCCAAGTCTTGCCTACTATGCAGACCAGTAGGTACAGTGAATGACTGGGATTGTCCCGAGCCACTCAGGTTTAGAGCCATAACGGATGAATGATCCAAGGAGTCTTAGCATTCTTGAGAGGAGTGGACCCGATAGAAGGAACATACGCCACACAAAGACTGACAAGACTAGCTTCCTGAATGGAGCTGCTTAGTCCAGCAGCAGATGTCTGCGTGCTGGCGAAGCCAAGGACCCAGTTATCTGCTCAGAACTCGAGGCTGGACACCCCAGCAGTCCCAGTGTGGCACTGAAGGCCAGGAGGGCCTCTAGAAAGCCTCCGTCTTCAGTCTTCATCGAAAGCCAAAGATCTTGGGTCCCAATGGGAGTGAAGAATGGCCGCAGCAATTGCTGGGGAGATTAGATGCCCTCACCAGTGGGGAGCGAAGGCAGGCATGCAAAAGCGGCCCTGTTCTCCCCTCAGAAAAACAGAAGGGGCAGCCATCCTGGGCCAGGGCTTCCCTGCCTCGTTTAATTCTTCCTGAAAATTCCCTTAAAGATCCATCCAGAAGCATTTCTCTCAGTTGACTCCAGATTCATTCAAATCGACAACCATGACTAGCCATCACACAAGGGGCTTTTGAATTTTTAAATAACAAATACACTTTAAAAATTAAAAGTCTATGTCTAATTTGGAAGGGAAATTAAAATTTAAAACATGGCAAGAGTTTCTGTTTGTTTCCATTTCTTCACTCCTATGTTTCCAGGTCTTCTGTTGGTCACAGACATCCCTTCCCCAACTATGCTAACTGTAGCAGCTTTAGGTCTCAGATCAGTTCACATGGAAAGAACAGGAGCGGGAGCGATCGCGAAAGCTGGGCGTAGATTCTAAAGGCAGTTGGTATTGGCAAGTGCTTAGTTCAGTGGTTATTTCTCCCCTGCCTTACTGAGGCTGCCTTGTCCAAAGCTCAGAGCAGCAGCTTGACCCTGAACACATTCTCTTTGAGGGAAGTCAGTTCCTGAAGTCCATCTTTTTCTATGATTTACCTCCACATGTTGAAGGTGGAGCTAAGGATGAGACTGTTTCCTCTTGAGAGCTCACTGGCCTTTTCTTTAAACCCCGGAAGGACTTGGGAAGGTCAGCGCTCCCTGAGCAGTTAGGGAGCTAGCCTTCAAGGACTACTACCACATTCCCTAATGAACACAAAAGATTTTTCCTGTTTCTTTATTTTGTGACTGACTTAAAGGTGCCCAAAGAGGCCAGAAAACTGCACTGGGTTCCTTGAAGTTTGACTTGCAGCTGTGAGCTGCCTGATGTGAGCGCAGGGACCTGAACTCGGGTCCTCTGTAGGAGCAGCAAGCTGAGCCACGTCTCCAGACATCCTTGCCATCTTTGATCTGAGGTAGAAGTGGCTAGCAATATCAACTAAAGAGAAGTGGGGAGTGTAGTTCTCTGAGGCGGGTGTGCTTTCCATCACAACGGCCTCTCCAGCCTCGGAGAAGACTGATTCAGTCAAAACTGTTGAGCTTGGCTATAGCCCAGAGGTGCACCTCTGGGTCAGTGCACTGCTCCCCAGAGCTGTGCAGATGAGAACCAGCACCCCCAATGACTTCCTTCTCTCAGATCACCTCGGACAAAAAATGAAGCGGAAAACTGAGCTGAGAAGATGGCTTGGCTTGGCGTTCGCAGGCACAGCAGAGGTAATAGGATTCCTGTAGGAACAGCCAGGACGAACAAGCGCCTCCTCCAACAGATTCCATGGGGATCTGCGGCCTGGGATCACTAACGGGCAAGTACACGAAACATTTCAGATGTCAAACTGAAAAATTATAAGCCTGTAAATAAAAATAATGGCTACCTTCTCTGAGAAATGAATAAAACATCATAGCCAAACCCACGAGGGGAGAAATACATGATATGCTTGGCTTTTGAGAAATGCAAATAGAAACAAATATAGTTTTCTCTTCCAGAATGATCAAGATTAAAGAGCTTCCAAAGGCCAGTGTTGGTGAGCATTGGCAGAGAACCTCTCTGTGGCCAAACTCTAGCCAGGTTCCCTGCACCCTCTTTAGCGCCTTTAAGTTACAGACTTGGCAGCATAGATGAGACTTAAACAAACACTAACCTAGTTGCTAGAAGCTCAAGGCTATGTCCCCAGGATGACCTGGATCCCCTTAGCATGACTGCCCAGGGAAGCTCAGCCCTGACAAAGGATACTGTGTATTTTGAGCTAGCACAGGCCCTACCCCACTCCCTCAAAGAGCACAGCAGGGGCTCATGGCTGTGAATTGGCACCCCATGCATAGGGCTCGAGATCAGCTTTTGTGTGCTTCTAGGAAATTGTCTGAAAGATTTCTGCACTGGGAAAGATGTTCAGTGCACAAGATGTCCTTACTGTCTCTCTGTAGGTAGAGATAGACAAGTATATGTGTGTTTCAGAGGAAGTCATCCTGGGAGGTTTTTCTGTAAGCAGAAGGGTGGGTTGCATGGCTTTTACCCTCTTTCCTGGCACTGTGTTTTGATGTATTCAGTTGTGAAAAGCACATGTCTTTCCTCTAAGGAGAAAAGAATACAAGTCTGTTTTATTTTTATGCTGAGAAATGGATTAATAGGAGATGAGAGACCCTGAGCTGGGCAGGGGCCTGGGCTTGGTTGTTGCCTTGGTGGTCTCGCTGCCCAGCCTGGGTACTGAGTACATCACAATAATGTCAAGTTCCAGCTGCAGGTTCAAGGATGACACAAGGAGAGACTTGTGCGATTTTGTCTTCTTTTTTCTTTACTATACTTTTCAATTAAAAAATATATATAGGCATAGTTACTGCCAAAGATGACAAAGAGCCAGCACTATAAACATATGTTTATTAGGTAATAAAAATTCTGGATAGCCAGTATAGATTTTATTATTTAAAAAGTTATACACATATTTATTCTATAATTGTTTATTTATTTTGTGTGCATGTGTGTGGGTGTGTACATGCTGTGGTGGGGGGGGGGAAGAAAACAACTTGGAGCAATTGGCTCTCTCCTATGATATGGATCCTTGGGATCAAACTCAGACGGCCAGGCTTGGCAGCAAGTGTCTTTACAAACCGAGCCACCTTGACAGTCCTAGTACATATTTTTGAAAATCACTTTTAGGTGAGAAAATAATGTTGAATGTGAAGCATGCAAATACCTCTTATCCTTGAAGCCATGGGAAACTTTACCAGCTGTAAAGCGATTTATGATTCCAGTGGAAGAGGGCTCAGTGTTCTTGCTGGGGCTACTGGGCGGGAGGTAACTCTTTCCGTTAAGTTTCCAGGTAGATAAGTTCCAAAGCCTGAGCCTGATCATCATAGGGGACAACACTCACTATAGACGTAAGTGAAACTGACAGCAGAGAGAAAACAAGTCTTGGTCATGGGTTTTTATTAGAATGAGAAGTTTGACTTGACCCAATTTAACTTTTGTTTGAGTTTCTATCACTTACTTCCTCCAGGGTACTGACTAAATACATGACCCTTCTTAGGACATTTACCATGCTTCCTAGCTTGATAACATACCTCCTGTCCATGACCCCTGTGATCATGAACCCCTGAGCCTGATTCCCCACCTTTATTTTTATTGTATGTGTATGCGTGTTTGCCTGTATGTTTGTCTGTGCACCATGTGCATGCAGTGCCTTCAGAGTCCTGAAGAGGGCATTGGATCCCATGGGACTGTAATTATAGATGGTTTTGAACCACCAGGTAGATGCTGGGAACCGAACCTGGGTCCTCTGGAAAAACAAACACTGCTCTTAAACCTTGAGCTGTCTCTCCAGCCCAAAGGCCTGGTTTCTTCAATGCATAGTTTACTTTGCCATGAGTTTTAGCTTTTAGGAGTATGGCATCTTCTATAACCTACATAAGACCTACAAGTTACTCCAGTTACACGGACCATTTCCTGGGTCTGTGTCAAAAATACCTAGCTCAGTGACTTAAACTTAAAATATGCTCAACAAATGTTGGTCAGTTGAATAAGTGCTGTGGATGAAGGTGAAAGATTAGGCAGTAAGCATTCAAGAGGTTGTCTGCTGGAGAAACCGTGAATTCTAATACCTACGGGTCAGAATGTTGCCAGGATTTTAATGTCTTAACTATTATGTTGACCACACATTAATGACTTCACATTCCTAGGTGAAGGCTTTGCTTCATATACATTGGCTGTGGGGAAGTAAGGGGATGGAGAGGGTAGGTTCACAGCTTCAGTTTGGAGCCTGCATATTTAGACACAAAGCAACAGGATGGGTAGCACTGCTCAAAGAGTGACAACATATTAGTTGGATGGGCGTTATGCTGTATATGACAAGTGCCAAAGACCAGGCTGCTGAACAGCACTCCTTTGTGCAAAGTGCCTGGGCCTGCTCTGCTGACTTTGTTTGCCTGGGACATTTGTATCAGTCATGTTTTCAGGCTTCCTAGGTGAAGATATGTTTTGCCTGGTGTCAAAGATCCAACTGTTTGAGAGAACATCCATGGGATGGGTTGAGGTGTTTTAGGATGGAAAATATCAATGTGAACTCATCGGCTTCATTCAATACTTGTAGAAATAGACATAAAGGTGTGTGTGTGTGTGTGTGTGTGTGTGTGTGTGTGTGTGTGTGTGTGTGTTACCTAGCTCTGTGCACTAAAAATCCTGGGAGCAATGATTTCCTGTTTAACAAAGGACACATTCAACCAGGGTTCTGGAAAGAAATTGGGGAATTCCAAGTCTGGGCTGTAGATAATTAAAGTCACAGTTGGAATATCTTGTGCCAGAGTAGAGAATGGTTCCAAGACTGAAGAGGACTTATCAATGCACACAGAAGTCAGACTGAAACGGCCTGATTACAGTGAACAAACTGGGGCCCAAAATAAATAATCCCACTTACAGAGAGCCTACTGAGTGAAGTAAGAGTCTGCAAGTGCATGGTGACAGAACTACATTAGTAAATTAAACGTTTGGTGGGCAACAGACCACCTATGCATACCCAGGTCTCCACCATAACAAAACCATTAATTACAAGGGCCAGAAAAACATTTTTTTCAATACTTTGTAATCAAGTATTCAAAGTGAGCATCTGTAGGATGCAGGTGGAAAATCCTAAGTCAGTTCTGATGTACTCTTGCTAATGATGAGTAACCTGAATCCACAGCCAAGCTGAGGGACACCAGATGGAACAACTGTAATATTCACAAATGCCAAGGCAGCAGAAGTCATGGAAAGCTGAAGAATCATGCCAGGTTGAAGGAGGCTAAAGAGGCACAATGACTAAGTATGAATGTGGTCTGGATTATATCATTTCTATAAGGGACATTTATTGAGACAATGGGGAAACTTGAACAACGTGGATTGAACAGCATCATGCTGCAGTGATAACTTCTTGATGAGATGTCCTTGTGGGCAGGATACATTGGATACTGTTAATGGTGAGGATTTCTGTAGAAAAACCACTCACAAATGTCTCCTTTCCTTCCTTGCCTCTCCCTTTTTCTTCTTCATCCTCTACTGCAAGACATTGAACCTGGGGCCTCTGAAATGTCACATGCCCTGGTTATAGCTCCATCCCTGTTCTTGCAACATTTGGGATCATCACTAAACAAAAATAAAAACCAAGGCTCAGTAGTCAAGAGCACTTACTACTTTTTCAGAGAACTAGAGTTTGGTTCCCAGCACCCACATTAGGTAACTGACAGTAATCTGTGGCTCTACCTACTGGGAATCCAACATGAACCTCTGGCTTCTTGGGGAACCTGGATTTATACCCACATGCAAACATAGCCACCTTCACATTATTAAAAATAGTAAAAATACTCCTTAAACAAAAATCTAAAACCAAGAAGCAAGCAACAGCAATTAGTTTCAAAGGCATATGTGTATGTATGTGTGTGTGTGTATATATATATATATATATATATATATATATATATATATATATATATATTCCTTTCTGTTGCTCTGATTAAACACCATGACCAAAAATAAATAATGGAAGGGAAGGATTTACTTCATTTTCACTTCTACATCAGAGCTCATCCCTGAAGGAAGTGAAGACAGAAGCTCAAGGCAGGAACCTGGAGGTCAGAATTGAAGTAGAGGCCATGGAGGAGTGCTGCTTTCTGGCTTGCTCAGTCTGCTTTCTTATATACATACCAGGATCACCATCACAGGGGTGGTACCACCCAGAATGAACAATGATCAGTTAAGAAAATACACCACAAACTTGCCCACAGACCAATCTGGAGGGACATTCTCACAAATGAAGTTCCTCCTTCTCAAATGACTCTAGCTTATGTTAAATTATATTAAACTAAACACGGCGATGACTATTGGGGCAAAGAAACTTGTTTGCTTGGAAGAAGAGTCAAAAAGGAAATGAGACACAGGCATGGGAGGCAGAAACCATAGACAAGGCTAGAAGTGGGCTTGGAGATGTGCTGACTGACAGACAAAGGCTGGGACAGTGCGGGGTTGCGAGAGGAAGCCATAGATTCTTACGGTAATGCTTTACCTGTATTAAGCCCTAAGTTGGACATTTAATTACAATTTAACCAATATATAAATGCAGAGGATGAAACTTTGATCCATGTTTTTAGAAAATGGACAAAGCGAGGCTCACAGAAGTTAAGCGACTTGTTCAAAGTAATACAAGCTAGTAAGCAGAACCAAGATTAAACCCCAGTGTCTATAATCTCAGAGACAATGAGAAGGTAGAGAAATGGTATCGTCGAGCTAGGGAAGACAGCTCAACCTTCGCACCCAGACACTGGGAAGGGCATGGAGACCGAGGGGAAAATGATGGCCACCAGAATGTGAATAATCTGAACACACGAAACAGACGTTTCGTGTCTGTTGAATTTTGGGGAAAACAGAAGAAAAAAATCACAGGAGGACAATGTGGACAAACACCCTCACTAATAAGTGAGAGGAAGCAGGAGTCCAAGGAATTTGCAGAGGTCATGGTGGTCTGACAAACAGACTTTCAGTGTGCCTTTAACAGTCCCCATTTTTTGGTTTTTATACCTTGTATGGACTTGCTTGTGACAGAAGAATAGAAAAACTTAGAAGACATCACGTCTGTGCTGGATGACATTCCAAAAATAAATGTGCCTTCCATCTTGTTAGCCTCAAGAAGTTTTCCATCTTAGATCCACAAGGCAAAGATCTGAGGTCTTCATCTTACAGGCAGTGTGAATGGGGTACTCAGTCCAACAACCATCAATAAAGTGAATTCTGCCCCAAGCCAGGCAGGTAAACTTGGGACTGGGTTCTGCCCCAGGGAAACCATGATGGAGACTTGCTAGACATCCTGGGCCAACACCTAGTTTGTACCTATGAGAGAATGATGTAGGATGTCCTTCTGTATGCTGTGATTATGTGTTTCTCTTATTGGTTGATGAATAAAGCTGTTTCAGCCAATGACCAGGCAGAACATACGTAGGTGGGAAATCAAAACAAGGGGAGAGAGAGAAGGTGGAATTGGAGAGAGGTCATGAAGCTACCGGGGAAGCGAGATGCCAGGGCATCACTATATGCCACAACCATGTGATGATACATAGATTAATAGAGATGGGTTAATTTATAAGAGAGAGCTAGCCAGTAATAAGCCTAAGCCATTGCCCAAACAATTGTAACTGATAGTAAGCCTCAGAATGGTTATTTTATAAGCAGCTGCAGGGATCTGGTGGGTAGAGGGAGACCTGTCCAGTGGGACTGGTGGGATGGAGAAAAATCTCCACCTACAAGGAACCCTGCTAAATTGACCCCCAGAAACGGAAGTATGTATTGCTGCAAGGTGCAGGGGTCATTATAGGGATAGATTATATTGTCAATATTCAAGGACTCTACTGCTGTCAATTCATTTGCTAAAGTTTATTCATATCCTCAAATCAATCCTTATGGAACTTTCTTAGCTATTTGTGAACACGTGCAGAGTGGAGGTTCCTTTGCATTGCCTGAGCTAGGAACTCCAGGAGAGCCTAAACAGTGAGCTGCCTTTGCTAGCCTGCTATAAACACGTGAGCTTTCCTTCAGTTTTCCTTCTGTCCCTTTTGTTGATTTCACGATTTAAGAGGACTCCTAAGTAGAGTGATGAAGTACTGCTCAACGTTTTAAATGCATGAGGCTATGCTGTGTCTTCTTTTGCTATTGTGTTGTTTTGCTACTTGGAGTCAGATACAGGGTCTTAAGTGTGATAAGCCTGGGCCTTACAGAGCTACACCTCCAGCCCTGGAGCTTGTCTTTTGGAGAGACTGCATGTGCAGAGAAACTCTGCTCTGGCATGGGATATATTCAAGGTAAAAACATACTAAACAGGAAAGAGAGAGAGAGAGAGAGAGAGAGAGAGAGAGAGAGAGAGAGAGAGAGAGATGCTGTAACCCAGAGGTTCCTACTAACCCAGCCCTGTGCCTCCTCCCTCCACAAAGGATTGATTGGTGTGCACTAATTCATGCTGTGTGTATTTCATAGGCCAGAACCATCATGGACAATGAGAATCAACCACAACTTGTTAATGGCTGTGGATAATGAACATGATGGACAGCTGGGTAATTCATCTCGGCCACCCGAGAGGGGAGAGTTTCAAAAGGAAATCAAGGTCAAATGTCCAGGACTGTCTGTTCCTCACTGGGGACAAGACTGCAGAAACGGACAGCAGTTATTTCTGTCAAAATAGCTATAAACTAAAAAAAAAAAACCCAAAAAACGGGGGTTCCTGGTTAAGAAGCTTATTTTAGGGGCTAGAAAGCTGACTCAGCTGTTAAGAGCACTTACTACTCTTGCAAAGGACAGAAGTTTGATGTCCAGCACCCATATCGTTGGCTCACAGTCATCTGTAACTCCAGTTCCAAGGTTTTCTTTGGCCTCTTTAGGCACTGCATGCACATAGTGCACACATAGGTGGGTAGACAGGCAGACAGACACATACAGACACACATGGGGACAAACACACGCACATGAAAAAATAAATAGATCTTTAAGGAAGGTTATTTTGGGAAAACATAAATGCAACTACATAGGAACATTAGCCACATAGAGAATCTTCGGCTCTGTAAAGCTGGAAGCCATGTGTAGATCACTACTTCAAAAGTCATCAGTTGAATTAAAAACTCCATGACTGTCTAGAATGATGGATTCGAGGCAGCTCCTGGCAAGGCTTATGCACACCAGCACAGCCAAGGCATTGAAAGGGCACAGGAGACGATGCAAACAGGCACAGTTCTTTGGAGACACAGACGGCCTAAACACAGCTTTTCCATGACCTCCCCAGAAAGGCATGGCTTTGATAGCTGAAGGCTTATTCATTCCAAAAGACTCCCTTTTATTTGAATTATTAATTAGGCTTCCCACTTCACCTGTCATCTCACACCCTGCATTCACTCCAAAGCATGGGCTGGCTAAGTCCTTGAAAACACATGGGTTTGCAGAATGCCCGTCTTTGTTTAGCATGTGTGTATTTGGGGAATTTATTTTTAAACTTTTCTACCTCTGCCCTGTGATTTAAGTGCTCCTCTGCATGTGTAGCTTGCTGCTCTTCACAGCTGTGCCATGTGGAACTGTGTGCACCCACATCACTCTACCCAGTCTACCCCAGGTCCCACCACCTTGGGCGCTGGCAGCCAATGAACGTAACTGCCCTCTTTGCCACCGCCTGGCATTCTTTTATTTGTGATTAGTTCAGCCTTCTCTTTGCTTCTTCCCCTCCTCGTTTCTAATATCTGCCAGAACTCATGCTGAGAACACAAAAATCCTCACTGTTAGTTAATGCACTTGTTGATTCAGAGTGCTGTGACCACAGGAGTGTGATTCTGGGCTGGGTATACGTGGTGCTTGAACTTAGGGCCTTGTACATGCAAGATGAGCACACTACCAACTGAGCTATACCTGCAGTCCCCACACTATCTATTTAATTAAAAAAAATATAGTAGTGCTTTTTAACTCTGGTTTTGCCTAAAAGCTATGAAAGTTCAACAAACAAAGACTCCAGAAAAGAAAAAGGAATGGAGAGATCACTGAGGTCAAAATGACAAATGCCAGCTGGGAGGTGGTGGCGCACGCCTTTGATCCAGCATGTGGAAGGCAGCCAGTTTGGTTATACAGAGAAACCCTGTTCAAACAAACCAAACCAATCAACCAACCAAACAAACCAAAATGACAAATGCCTCTTTGCATGCATGCATGTCTCTGTGCATGTGTGTACCTGGGTGCATGTGTATGCCTGCATGCATGCATGCATGCGCACGCGCGTGTGTGTGTATTGCTGAAGATCAAATAGAGAACTTTGCTCATTTCAAGCACGTTTTACCACTGAACTATACCCTCAGCCTTAAGTACATTTCATTTAAAAATAAATAAGTTATGAAAAGCCGAGTGACAGAGAAAGGCACACTAAAGTAACCATGAAATAAGGGGACACTTCCAAAATGAGAAGTTCTTTACCCGAGGAGTAAATGATACATTTTGAAAGTACAGAGCAAAGAACTCCGAGACATGAAAGGTGATACTACAAAGAGAATAATATAGTTTAGATGTCCAGAAAAGCCAAAATATATACAGTTTGCCTGTGGCAAGTGCCAAGTATATCATGCTCCTGCAAAGGGAGACCACAGAGTTTCACTAAGTTGAAAAAGGAAACCGCAAAATGTGGAATCTAATTTTATTTCACAGTTACACAGCGAGGGTATATAGATATATTGTGTTCTTACATATTTTCATATTTTTAATCCATACTATTTAGGTAGAATTTTTGTTTACCAAAACAAGTCTAATATATACTTTACTCTTAGCAATCCAATACACGTAGAAAACTCTTTCAATATATAAAAGGTTAATTTGTGCACACCTAGATATTCTAAAGTAGCAGACCACAGGGGCATGTGATAAGACAGGAGCTGTGCAGGACCACAAAGGAATCCTCACAATTACAACCTAAGAATGGAGGCTAAGGGGAGTGACTTCCTTGCTCAACAGGATGCCCTGGGGAGGAACCGTATATAACACTGTATGGCTTCAACAGGAACTTTGGGGCCTTCCTCCATCCCTAGTTGTTGCTCTCAACATCTCACTCTTCATCAGCTATCTTCTGTGCAGATTTTTGGTCCATCCCTTAGTCAAAAACCAGCTAAACAGTCGCTGTTACTTAGAGTGAAAACACCACCCTGGCCCTGATGGCCCCTCGGTGTTCCCTTAACTACAAATCTACAGGAAAAAGTGCAAATTGTTCCCAGCAGTCCGAACTAAATCAAGAATGCTGAGGGTGCAGGCACTGGAGCCAAGCAATGGAAGAGTTATATCTACCTGTTTACAGGCTAGTTTGGGGATTTGCCAGTAGTCTATTCATTGGATGAACGTGGTAGCTTTTCTCTAGCACGTGCAATTAAAGTAACTTGTTTTTCTGGTGATAATGAGATAGCATAAGCCTAAATATTGGAATGGTATTACAGCCCAGGATATTCCAAACATCATTTATTTGCAAGATGCTCACACTAAATTCACTATGTCAGGTCACCTGAGTGAGCGTCCATACAAAGGCTGGACAAGCTCGAAGAAAATGTAAGCAATGGGATTGTTATCATATCTGGTTGGCTGTGAAAAGCTTGCTCTCCTCAACGTTCCACTGTCAACAGGTCTCCTTAGTTGAACTCTGAGGTCCTCACGACTTCATGGGTTCAACATGGCTGGGGGAACCTGTAAATCCTAATGGGATAGGATGGAGTTAATGTATCAGACAGGTGAGCAAATCAGAATATTGGGTAGCTATCCTCAAGCCACCGTTATGCTTGGAGTTGGGCTTACAAAGGTCAGGGAATGCTATGAAAGCTCAATTTGGGGTTTTTCTATCAAATTAGCCAAATGTAATAAGGAAGGAGATAAAAAAAAAGACAAAAGTCTAAAAGGTACCAAGCTGAAAGGGATCGATAGGTAAAACTAAATGGTGGTGGGGAGGCTTATGAAGGGAAGGGAAATGGCCCATGGAGAGTGTGTGAGCTTGGATAGAAGACCAGATTAGAAACAGACATGAATCAATGGAGCCAGAGAAACCCTGTCACCTGGGCAACAAAGTCTCCCTGCTGAGGGGACTGCTCCAGGGCGCAGAATGTAGACAGCTCTCCTCAACAAAGCCACCAGGCAGAACCTGTCTTCACTCTGTCTTGATGTCTGTCGGATACTTGGTAACAGGGGACTTCAGAAAATGAGTCTCAAGAGGAGCTTCCTGGATGTCTTCAGTCTGAGGACCCCTTGCTTTTCTCAGTACGCCATGGGTGACATTTAACTGTCTCTAAATGTCAAAATTTTCGTTACAAGGCCAGACATTTAAAGTGGAAACCTATAATGCCAGCACTTGGGAGGCTGAGGCAGGAGGATCAGCACAACTTTGAGTCTGGCTTGATCTACATAGTGAGTTCTAGGACAATTAGGATACATAGTGAGATGGCGTCTTGAAAGAAAACATATTTTTGACAAAAAACAAGTAAGTTTGTATCCACTTCTGCCCACTCAGTTGGAGAAAGTGTTTAAACAGATACTAAAGGTGTAGAGGCCAAGGTAGGAATGAGTATATTTGGTAGCAAAGTGATCAGCATACTTTCTTCTCTAAAGATGGTGTTTTGGTTTTGTGGAGGACTGTCTGTTGTCACTACTCCATTCTGGAGAGGAAGGCGTGAAAGGAGCTTCAGACAGTTATGAAAACAAATGCGTGCCTCCGTGTGTCAGTAGCATTTTATTTTAGGATACTAAAATTGGTAAAACTTCCTAGCATGATTGAGTATGGCTAATGGAAGGAAGCCACCTTCACTAGTAGTGGAGGCCTACCCTCGGGATAGCTTGCCAGTCTCTTCTAGAGATCCACAGATAAAAAAGGGTACATGAAAGCTAGAAACGAACTAGTTCGTGAAGGCTAGTATATACTTGCGCTTAATTTTAAACCTCTTTAAGCAGGTTGCTTTTGCAATGCATATGTGTGTTAATTTTGGATGATTTACTGTTACCAAATAAGGTTTGAGTCGGCCACCTTGGAGTTGGCACTTGAAGTTCAAAGGCTTGAACCCGCTTTGTGGAATGAAGCATCGTTAGCTACTAAAAATTCCATGTTCATCTTAACTTTCACGGTATGAAGTTCTCCAAAGATCATTAGGGAAATAATGTCCTAAAAGAGCCATTACGTACAACTATGTAAAGTAAAGCTTACACGCGTTAGAAGGCCTAGGCTCCCTTTGAAAAATTAAAAGAAGATTCGAGTGGACAGGAAGGGAGCAGGTGCCTTAGCTGATGAGGATGTCATATGTCTGTCTGTCCCAATCAGACCCAACATTTCATAGACAGAGCTCTAGAGAGTTGCATTCCAGGGACAAAGCAAGCCCTGTGCATCTATCTTAAATTCAGAACAAGTTGTACAGGGAAATTCAGTCAAACTACAGACATGCATCCACATCTGTCTAACAGCAGAGTTAGGCTACACTTTCGGTAAAAACCAGTCTAAGGAACCAAGTCCCATTGTACCAAGGGTTAGCAGAATATTAAAATGGAAGGTTCTAATTTCTTGCTAAGGTTCAACTCAAATCGTTGAGGCACATAATTGGCAAAATAGGAAAATACACAACATTTCATAAAATATTTCAACAGTGAACAAACGCTCCTCCTATTTTTTGCCCTGTGGACATTTCCAATGGCACCGCGTGGTACAAGAAGGAGAAAGGTGATACCAGCCCTGTCTCTTCCACATAGGCATGTTCCAGCAGACCGCGAAGCAGGAAGTGATCCCTCCTCTGCAGGCTGGCCAGCTAGGGCTTCTCTTTCAGCTTCAGGTCAAGACTGGGTTGGAGCGAGCAGGGCGGGGTGGGGAGAGAAAACACAGTGAATGAGGAACATTCAATGATAGTTCACATGTCACTCATTGGCATCTTTCTTCCAATAACTTAAACCACCTAAGCTTTTATGCTAGAAAACCGTCTATCATTTGTTAAGTTTTCTATAAAGTATTGACTCTGGGAGCTGAAGATGGTTAAGATGGCACAGTGGTTAAGATTGCTGGATGCTTGTTCTTTCAGAGGACCTAGGTTTGATTCCTAGACCTACATGGCCATTCACAACCATTTGTAACTTGTGACTCCAGTCCCAGGGAATTTGGTGCTCTCTTCTAGCCTCTCTGGACACTAGGCATGCATACATGCACAGACATACCCACAGGCAAAACATACATGCACATATAAGTAAGTAAATAAATATTTTAAAAAATAAAAATATTGACTGTTTCTTTTTAAAAACCCACTTCTGGAAGCATTTTCTGCCTTTCCAAAAGGACCTAGAAAGGTTCATGATGAGGCTCAAACCCGAAGTCAAATCAGATAAAGACCATCACTATGCCTTCCTATTCTTAGTGGATCCCTTTTCAAATCAGATAAAGACCATCACTACGCCTTCCTATTCTTAGTGGATCCCTTGTCTTTCTTGTGATAGTCAGTTTTTGTGTCTACTTGACTGGAGAGACAGTACAGCACATTTCTCTCTCTCTTTCTTTGTGTGTGTGTGTGTGTGTGTGTGTGTGTATGTGTGTGTGTGTGTGTGCATGCGAGGGGGGGGAATATGCCTACAATAGGAGTCTGGACTGAGTGGTGAAGACCCATCTTGAATGAGAGTGGCATTGTCTACCAGACTGGGTGCTGGACAGACCAGAAAGCTAAAGAGGTCAGGAGTGCTTGCCCTCTCCTCACACTGTCCCTTCCTTTCTGGAAGGCTTTTCTCCCTGCCGTTGCTTATGGACCTCAGACTCTGCAATCTTTGAACTTTGAACATAGGCTCACACCACCAACCCTCTAGAGAGCCTTCATCCTTGAACTGTGGCTAAATACTGGTCTCCGGGGTGTCTAAGCAGCAACTTGTTTTCCTGGCTCTCCTAGCTTCTCTCCAATAGGGAATAAACATTCTGGGAGCTGCATGGGTCTCTCCTCTGCCTTTTAACGAACATCACACAACTGTCTTACATCCACCACACGGGAAGAGAATGAGAGCCAGTGAACAGCCAGACATACTTTTATCCAGTCATGATAAAAAGAGGAACGAATCATTTGGAAGCAGTGTGTTAGGAAGTCTGGACCTCTCTCTGCACCTCTGAGTCATCAGTCTGCCTGGGGTGGACTTCCCTGTGGCCCATGTGGCGAGCAAGTCCTTCCTAGCAGCTTTGCAAATAAAGCCACTTTAACCTAGCCCACTTGTCTGTCTGGGGTGCACTAGTGTGGTGTTTTGACTTTGAAGTTCCTTCAGTGACTTCAGCGCTCGGTGGCTCTGCACACTTGACCACTTCACCTACACCCTCCCAGTTCCCATTTCTGGATTGTATTCCATGGAGATAGACTGGCCCAGTCTCTCACAACTAGGAAAGGAGTAGGTCTACCTCGGCAGGGAGACCGCTGAGACAAAAGTGATAAGGGGCCAGCTCAGAGGGGACCAGACACTGGTAACTTATTTGTTTCTTGTGCCTTCAAGGATCTGACTTGTTATTTGCAGGACTTTGCTTGGGCGGTGTCTTTGTTCATCTGCTGGACCCCCATATCTGTTCCTAACATACTTGTACAAAGCAGGTCATTTATCTTTTTAAATTGTGTTTGCTTCTAAGATGTAAAATGTGCTAGGTCTGAGCTGGTAGTTGGAGTTCTATTCTTTCTCTCAGGGAGCTGGCTCAGTTTTCCCCTGAAAACACAAAGACCTTCACTAATCTCAAACTCCATAGAGTTTAAAGTAGGCAGTCACTGCACTTTGCAGTCTGGGCCTTTGATGAATGCCTGATCCAACACCCTAGAATATACATCTCATTTCTTTTCTTTCTTTCTTTCTTTCTTTCTTTCTTTCTTTCTTTCTTTCTTTCCTTCTTGTTCTGAATCCTTTGTCAAACTTTCTGGGGTTTAAAACATTGCTTTGGTTTTTTGGTAACAGAATAGCTGAAAGACTAAACTGTTTACCCAGTCCATACAAAGAGCAGCTGTGGACAACTTCCTGACAAGTCTGCACAGGAAACTGTTCTACAGATTGGCTTTCAGACAAGCGCTAGCTTGTGGGGTCAACAAAGCCATTTATCCTCACCAAATAGAACCATATCATTTTAAAAAATATAAACAGTCCTGCTATAACTTTGTGATAGGAATGAATAAAACTCAAACCTAAAGTAAGGGAGAAAAGCACTGAAAAATAGTTTCCTAATAAAGTGCCCATTTCGAGAACGACATTGATGGCAACTTGGACCAGAATTTAGTATAGATGGGCGATTCGTTCTGTCTGGGGGGATGAGCTTAGTTGCCCATAACCAATTGGCCCTGCATGAGAATGACTTATCGTTCAGTGGCAGGCTGCTCACTTCTTGCATGCATTAAATGAGATCCCTCACAAGGTCTGTGGCAATCCTATTTAATGGTACTTAAAAATACTTGCGCTTAATGGAGGAGTGGCAAGGAAGGCATAATGTTCCTTTTCTCTGTGCAGAATGGGAGGCCACTCTGGTACCCTTACATATCTCTTCATTAGCCCAATGGAGCCCTTTGAAAGAGCTTGTGCCCAATGTGCACTTTGTCCATTCAGTGCTAGCTCCAGGTGTAAAATGCTTCCATGTAGTCTCCTCCAGAAGCAGGAGAAGCAGAACGAAGCGCATTCATTCAAATATTAAAGCAGGCAAGCAAACAATGCAGGCCTGGAGGTCAGGGGAGAAAATTCTTGCCCACTCTTGTTCCCCATCTTGGATCTCATTGTCTGGGGCGATGGAATGCTTGGTGGAAGCTCAGGAAAGACGGGGATGAAGAGAAGGAAAACTTCTAGAGCATATGTTCTTCTAAGAATGGGAAATAACATCAACAGTTGGCAGCCCCTGCCCTCCCCACAGCCAGCCCTGGAAAGAGCGCAAGCAGGAATGGACGTGCCACCCTCTCCACCAACCCCATAGCCCTCCCACCAATGAGGAGCAGACAAACAAGGCAGACAGAGGAGTGGGTAAGCCCCAAGATGTAGCAGCAGTAGGCCGATGAGGGGCAGGCTGAACTATGGGTGCTGGCTGGTATGTGTTCAAGGAGCATGCTTGACAACAGGAGGAAGTGCCCTGTGCTTGAAAAATGAATTACAATAGACTTAGAGACTGAGATAGGTTTGCTTTGCAAAAGCAATTTGCTTGAAGTAATTGGTGCTGTCCTCTCAAAAATTAGGACAAGAGTGACCTTTAGGAAATAGCTATATGATTTGTAAGGTCCCCTTTCAACAACTATCCTGCCCTTTGTTCCTTTTTTTGAGGAGGGACGCAGGATTTTGTCCCCAAACTTCCTCTAAGCTGTAAAGTCAACAAGGCAGCTTGCAGACTCTGCACTGTGCCTTTCCAACTTCCCTTTGGACCTGGAGGAGACAAACAGTGATGTGGCAGACATGTTGAAGCTGATCTTTGCTTCGCCTTTCTTGGTCCCTGGGAACAAAGCCAACGCTAAATTCTCCACTACTTAAGTCCTATTAGGAGATTCTTGGTGGATGTCAAATTTTCTGAGATTCTCCTGCTGACCACAGTTACATGAATCTGACACAGCCGCTGCTACCTGAGCGGTTTCTGTCCTCTGTTAAATGGGCAGCAGCAGCACTCAGCACAGACCACCGCTGATTGGAAAGCCACGGGCTCTGATCTGCAAGCTCAAGATTCAAATCCCACCTTGGGACCCCCCTTCCCTTTTTTGTAATGGCTGCAAAACATTGGCTAGTCACAGCTTGATCCATAGTTCCCTTTCTCTTTAAAATGCACTTCATAAGCTTACTCTAGGATGAATCTTAGGTGCTGTGTGTGAGCTTCTTACAGAGTCTGGCATAGGCTAAGGACTCTACGCATGCCAATTTCTATTTCTTACAGGACAGAAATATCCAACTATAAAATTCCAGAAGTCTCAGACAGGCTCAACTGCCTCTTGGAATTTGCAAAGCAAAGATATTTCTTCCCTATCCTCCAAAATATTAAATCCACATGGAAGACTGGGCTTTTTCCTAAACACAATGGATGATGTAATTCCGAAAGCAGAGTTGCGCTCCTCTCACCCCAGCGTTCCTACAACTGGCCCCCCAAATGCATTTGCTCATTTTTGGAGCAGAAAGGTAAATGCCAGGCAAAGCATTTGGTTGTCCTTTGTGGCAATCACTAAGCCCACAGTAGCTGGCAAATGCCTCTGTAACATCTCATTGGGTTTACCCAATCCTGGATACATTAGTTTCACTTTGAGTACAGCCATACAACACTGCATTTCACCAAATAGCTGCTATTGATGGCGGGTTCTTACTCCTTCTCCATCGAAGTCATTTCCGGATCATTGTAAAGGCAGCTAGTTCTGAGTGCAAGGGAAAACAAACAAACAGGAAACAGTCAACATTTTCGTGCTCATACTGTCGTGTCAGCATCACTTGCTGGGGCATTCAAAACTGTTTAAAGTGGTACCGCCTACTACTCCTGTGCCCTCAAACCTATACTAGAACCTATACTATTAATTTTTAGCATCAGGACTGAATATAGTCACTAATCAAGGATTAGAAACAGAAAACGATAATAATAGTAACAAAACTTCAAACACCTCCAGAGGTTATCTGTCCTAGCCATTTTTCTTACTTTTCAAATTTGTTCCTTATGTAGTGAACATAAATATGGAAAAAGGATTTATGTACCTCAAATAATAAAAAAATTTTATACACAAAGGCAAACCTTTTAAACAGCTGAATTTTGTTTTGACAGAACACAGCCAGCCTTCAGGCTTCCCAAGAGTGAGGAATTTCTAAGGCCTGGAAAGAAAAGACTGCCTGGGCCTGCTCTGCTTGATGTTACAGGAGAGGGGCAGGACACTGCCCATTCCCCAGGGCTGAGCAGAGTTCAGCTGGCTCTCATGGGTTCTAACACCTCCGAAGAAGGACAGGTCCAGGAAGAAAGGTGTAGCCAGATAAGAGAATGAAATCAAAGTTTTCAACGCTGTATAGGTCTTTGTGTAACTTAGCTGCTGATGCCCATACCAGTGTGATAACTGCTAACAGATCTCAGCTTCCCCTTATCAGTTCCTAATGCTTTGTGCACGGCAGCTTTTACTTTTCCCCTCCTCTGGTGATGTTTTTCTAATAGGAAAAACGATTTAATAGACTCTATGATCCTTCTTTTAACTTATTTTTAAAATAAGTGTCTTGCTTGCATGCATGTATGTGCACCGCATGTGAGCTTGGAGCCTGCAGAGGTCAGAAGTTGGATGCTTTAGAATTGGACCTACAGTGAGCTGCCATATAGGTTCTGGCCACAAAAACCAGGTCCCCACAAAGAGCAGCAATGCTCTTAACTGCTAAGCCACCACTCCAGTCCAACGGATCTTTTTTAAATACACAGGTTCCTTTTCCATTGAGAATAATTGGACAAGCTAATTTATCCATTTGATGAGAATCTGTGGCTAGTTCAGTATTTTCCTGAAAATCTCAGGAGGCTGTTTTCCTCACTAGGCATGGCCTCGCTCCCTCCCTTTCCTGCACCCTGAGGTGGTCCGGTAATTTTATGGAGAAAGTTTGGTGACTCTAGGAGCAAGGACAGTGGAGTAAGCACTGACGGCGAGCTAGCAAAAGCCAGCCAAGCTGGAACCGAATCAAGAAAGGGCAAGCTTCCGGGCCTAGTCTTTCCGCTTTTCAACTGGGTGATCGCTCCAAAGGAAACAACCATCCGCAGACATTTCCATGCTACCACTGGGAAGGCAGTGGATTGACTCGTCCTCATTTGTGAATGAAGAATGGGTCTGTGTGGTTTGGGTACAGTACAGACCCTTCCACAGTGTTTTCTACCCTTGTGTAGGTCTAAGGCTCAAAAGAAAGCTGTCAGGCTGAGCCATCTCAGGGCACTCAGGGGTTGGACCATATGTGGTTTCAGTATCCAGGTAGCACCTGGAACAAGAGGAGCAGTGACTATCACAGGTATGCCACTTAAATCCTCTTCAAGCGCGTGGGAACTCTACGGGTTCCCTCACATTTGTCCTTCATTAAACAACATCATCTGACATGTGCTCATTTTATGTTTCCCTGACAGGATACCTTTGCCTTTTTCGGTATCATGCGTCTCAAGATTGAGCCATGACCACCCCCAGCCAGAATAGCTTGGAAACTATGGGTTAAGTGATAATTCTTAAAAACTAAACCAAGCATTTGTTTATTTTTACTATTATTTTATGCACATGGATGTTTTGTCTGCATGTATGTCTATGCATTGTGTGTATGAAGTGCCTTCAGAAACCAGAAGGAGAGTTTGGGATCCCTTAGACCTGGAGTTACAGATGGTTGGGAGCCATCCTGTGGGAATAGAACCCTGGTCCTCTAGAAAAACAACCAGTGCTCATAATGGTTGAACCATTTCTTCTAGCCCCAGAGTGTTAATCTTGGGTGTCCATGAAACTAATCCTACAAAATTTTTATTTGCAGTGGCGTGGTTCTGCTGCCTTGATATGTATCTAAGGGTCATTCAGATGCAACCCTCTATGCTGCAATGTCTATGATGTGTTTTCTGGTGATATCTAGAACTTCAGATACGTAAAAAAATAAATTAAAGAGTGACAAATGCTTTCCTTAAGATAACCAAGATGGGGGAGGATAGGTTATAATAAAAACATCAATGATTGCATTGGCCATAGGAGGAAAGGAACGTTCAAGGTGTAGCATTATTATCAGGGGACAGGGAGAAAACAGCAGCCATGACTCCCCGGTCATTCCCGAACTGCAAGCCAACATCACACCAGCCGCAAAACCCAAACCAAGGCTTACTTAGCTGCTTCTGATGCTTCCCTCAGTTCTTCATCCAGTCTGCACGAGCAAAAATTACCGTTGGAGAAAACAAACAAACAAACAAAAAAAGCAAGCAGAGCGTGAGCATCCCCGCAAAGCAGAGCCAAATGTAAGTGGTGTGTATTCGCCTTATTCCCCCAAAGCTGTCTCCAGGCACACGGAGACACGCTCAGCTAAACACGGTGCCCGTCCTTCCTGTTGGGCAGTCCTGTTTGTTCACTCCACAAATCCCTTCCTAAAGGTGATGGAAATGTCGCAAGGGAATGAGAAATATGCTGGCTGAATGAAGTTCAGAACATCCATATCATGTTGCGTACGGTTAAAGTTAGCTCACAGCCTGGGCCAAGTCAGGGGTGGATCTGATTTAGTAGGTTTCAGTAGCAGATCAGGGTGACCTCAACAGCTTTACACACAGGACAAAGACTTGGACAAGAATTCAAAGACTTCCTTAGGCAGCATGTTGAGGTCACCCACTCGTATAGCCCTGGAGCGCACACACAGGGAGCCCAGCGTGAATATAGATCTTGAGACTTTTACCTCACATTTCTCTTAAAAGACTTTTCTTCATCGTACCTTACAAGACAAGAAACGGATGCCATGAGGACAGTGAGGAACAGGAAGAGAATGAGAGGTAGATGCTTTAAACCAGTGGTTCTCACCTTTCCTAACGTTGCGACCCCTTAATACAGGTCCTCATGGTATGGTGACTCCAACCACAAAATTATTATGTCGCTATGTCATTGCTGTATTTTTGCTACTGTTAGGAATTGTAATATATATATCTGATACACAGAATGTCTGATATGCCACACCCAGTGGCTTTGTGACCCAACAGGTTGAGAACCATTGCTTCAAACAGTAAGCACACGAGAGAAAAATGCTTACCCAGACAACACGACTGGCTTTGGAAAGAAAACTTATTTGTAACAGGCACAATTAACCATTTACAATTCATAAATATGTAGTCAACCCTCATTATCTGTGGATTCCCTATCTGCAAATCTGCCTGTTCATGAAGACATGTGAAATCTCTGGAGTCAATGTGCAGTGCTTTTTTTTGTTGTTGTTCACTTGTGGACACAACAAGGTGACAAAATTTCAAGTTGCCCCCTGTGAACACAATCAGCAGAAGTCGAGCAGGATGAGGCTGTGCCTTCCTGTTTCTCTGGTAAACGTTTTCCTCATTTTTGTTCTTTTGGCTGGGGACCATGCTATTTAAAATAGCAGTCAAGCATGTTACCAAACATTACCTGCTGTTGGAAGGAATGAGACAGTCAATGTATCTCACAGAGAACACGTGTCTCCCAGAACATCGTTTTAGGTGCACATTGTTGTGCTGGGGCCTTGAGTGCAAGGTTTTGTTTGTTTGCTTGGTTGTTTGAAAGAGAGTCTGGCTGTGTAGCCCAGGCTGGCCTCAGATTCTGGGTCATTGTGTTTCAGTCTTTTTTAAAAAAAATATTTATTTATTTATTATGTATACAATATTCTATCTGTGTGTATGTCTGCATGCCAGAAGAGGGTACCAGACCTCATTACAGATGGTTGTGAGCCACCATGTGGTTGCCAGGAATTGAACTTAGGACCTTTGGAAGAGCAGGCAATGCTCTTAACCACTGAGCCATCTCTCCAGCCTGTGTTTCAGTCTTTGAGTGTCGTGATCACACACAGCTGCTGCCATATGTAGCAGAGCACAATGATAGTGAGTCAACAGTAGGTGTGTACACTAAGATGCTTTCTCAGACAGAGACACACACGAGCCAAGGCTATACTGATAACTACGAAAAAACAAACCAAGGTTATATACTGATGGGTGATGAAAAACCAAGGCGACATACTGGTGGGTGATGAAAACACTGCAACCAGAAGCAGACAGGATCCAAGCCCTGTATTTCCCCCAGGAGTAATAGCTCAGAGTCCACTGAGTGTCTACCACGCCTTTATTGAACACAACGGTTCCTAGCGAATGAAAACCAACTGCAATTAATGAATATTAACTACATTTCAGCCTGTGGATGCCAGGCTCTACCCAGCTGAATTCTGTTCTTGGGATTGTTTGGGATCGAATGCTTTGGATGTTCTTCAGTGAAAAGAAAATAGCTCTGGACACGTCAATTTGAAAATTGCACAATGTGGAAACGAAGCAATGAGGGCTAGCAAAAGAAACAGTAGAAAAGACGCCCTGAGCTGTATCATGACAGGAGGAGACACAGATCGGGTAGGGTGGCGGGGGGGGGGGGGAAGGGGGTCCCACCGTGCTAGTTCTCCCTCCAGAAAACGAATCTTTCTAAAGGGAACATTTCCTCTTGAGGCATTTTTTTCCCCCAAAAATGTGGCCCTTTTGGAAATAGATGGAAAGTTCCTGGCCATGCCTAGCTTCTCAGTTGACACTCCACCCCCAAGTACAGTAATTTTCCAAAGCAATGCAATCATAATCAGTAGCACTGTAGACTTCAAGCTCTGCCTTCCTGCTCACCACTTTCCTCCAGTCATCAGGCCCATCCACTCTCTGAAAACTACTTCCCCATCTTAGGGTTGTGAGCACTAAACCTCTGAGGATTTTCATAGGCTGCCTGAAGGCTCAGAGGCATTGAGAAGTGGGAGGGGAGGAAAGGTTCGCAGCCAATTGCCTCCAAGGCCTCTTTTCATTCCATTGTCTCTGCCAGGTCAGGGAGGCCTTGCTGTTTTTCTGGGAAATGGCCAGTGCTCACTCCCTTAAGAAGAGAGAGTGTCCTTGTCATCTTTTGCAAAGGTATAGCAGTACTTGAGGTGACTGACAGATGATAAGAATGGGAGATAGAAGCTCGACAGGATGTTTTAGGGGCAGGCTCCCCCAAAAATGAGCAGTTCTGATTTTTGTCCTTGGCCAGAAGCCAGAAATGTCAGTAGTTCTGTCCTGGCTGGAGGCTAGAAATGCAACTGTGTTCAGGCCTGAATTGGCAGGAGGGAAATCAAATGCATCTACTTATGAGCTATTGGATAAAGATTCTACTAGAAAAGCATGCGGACATTTGGTGACAGGCTAACCTGGATTTGAACTCTAGTCCCATCCCTGCCTGGTTCCTGCTCCTGCTTTCCTAAGTAACTTCTTACTAACTTAACTCCCTGGCATCTGTAAAATGGGGGTTAAGATGAGAGTTGAGTGTGCTATACAAAAACAGCTCCACACTAAGGTTCCACAGTAAACAAGAAGACCCCAACTTCTATGTATGTGCTACTGAGACGCTTTGGATGCCATCATTAGAGGACTATTTTGCTATCTATTTTCTGGAGGAAGTTATACAACACTTGTCTTTTTCCTTAGAGTTCATGATCAAGTTCCTTTCAAGTCTAATGAAACAAACAATCAAACAAGCAAACAAAAAACCAGGATGTACAGAGGATTAATAATGCTTTGCAGTGATTGATCAGATAGGAATATCCATTCTCTAACACCTGTCTTCAAATTCCAGTTCCAAATGCTGTGAGTTAACTTTTGTTTTTGTTTTGTTTTTCAAGATAGGGTTTCTCTGTGTAGCTTTGGAGCCTGTCCTGGCACTAGCTCAGTAGACCAGACTGGCCTTGAACTCACAGGGAGATCTGCCTGCATCTGCCTCTCTTTTAGACATAATCTTGACACCCACACAGTATATGTGCTTTTCACCCACAGGGTGCCTCCTTGCCCGGTCCTAGGCAATGGGATTATTCCTCGCCACCCACCCATGTCTAAAGAGGCTCTCTATCTAATCTTCTGTCCAAAGGGAATCATGAGGACAAGGGGAGGGGTCTTTGAAGATAATCGTCATTTCTTTTTATCTATTTTCTGGGGCCATAAAGACAAATTGCTTCTGAAGAAAGAAGTCCAAATTATGGAAAGACGTTAACATAGAGCAGAGGATCACAGGTTTAAATAGTGCAGTTAGTATCACATGCATGCTGGCTCCGGAGCGGAAATATATTTCAAGGTGAAAATGTCAACCAATAGTTAATCTCGGTTCAGAAAATACGATCAAAATATATTACATGAAATAAAATTTTTTAGTCAGTAACTAATCATTAAAAGTTGTGTGAAACTAAGCATTACACTGCCTGAAAGAGGATCTGAGAGAATAGGCTATACCAAAAGCTTTATTTATTAGACAATATTTTCCTTTAAAAATAAGGTGCCATTTCTTATTATTCTAGAGTCTTCCCAGCCCCCTCCTTCTCCTCCCTCTGACGACTTACTTGATGATGCTCTCTGGGATGTGGATGCAGTCCATGGGGATCAGCCCACTGAGCTCAGATAAACTACTAACATATTTAATTTTACTGCTGAATTTTGAGCTGAAAGAAAAAAAGGAGAAGAACCTTTACATCAGTTGTTACGTTTCCATCACAAAGCCATGGTCTCATCCTGAAAACCTTCTTGGGATTCTTTCCTACATTATTGGCAATAGGACTCTCACACATGCTAAGCATTCACTCTGCCACTGACCTATAACACCCACATCCTGAAGTTTTGAGAGGCTCAAACTGGACTCAGCAAGCTTGTTGAACAGAAAGGATAACATTGTCTCAACCACGGTTATGGATCAGACACTGCTTTAGTACCATTTTTTAATATTTTTTATTTTTTTGAGAAGTTCATATATGAGCCCTACATCTCTATCATGCCTGTCTCTCCCTCTCCACTTTTAACTCTTCCCTCCCTACCCCAAAGTCAAGGTCTCTTCTTTATTATTGTCATAGACCATACAGAATACATTTATACACACACACAAATATATATATATATATATATACATACACACATATGTATGTATGCAAATATATATGTTAATTAGAAATAGTAGACACAGCAGGAGTCACCATAACTATTTTTAATTGATGAAGGATTATATATATCTATACAGTATAATAATATATACACACACACGCATATATATTTCTTGTATACAAGCAGGTGCTTGAAGTACCAAGTGCTTTGTGGAGTAGCTAATCTGTACCAGGTAAAACATACCACTTCATGTACTCACTTGGTTTTGTTTTGTAGTGAAAATGGTTAAAAGCACCTTCTTAGAAATTTGAAAACACAAAGCAGTTTTTATCAATGCTAGCCATCATGTATAAGAGCTTTTTTGAACTTTCTTATTTTCTGTCTGAATTGTGTGCTCTTGGAGCGTCTTACGAATCTGGCCCCTTGAAGTTACCAGTCTCCCTCCTACTTCTGTAAGTTCCATGCTCTCAGGTTCTATAGACAGCTCTCCCTCACCATTGGTTCCGGGAACCACTGCCCACCCCCAGATGCCTCAGATCCTATAGTGCAATGTCAAGACCATGCAGGAAGTTGTTTGCTTGTTTGGGGGGGGGGGACAAAGTAGTAAAAAAAAAAAACAGAAGAAAAAGTCTGTATTTTCAGAGATTTTCACCTGCTTAATGTTTTCTATCAGTGGTTGGCTGAATCTGTACCTGCGGGCCCCACAGATGCAGAGGGCAAAATGAGAAAGGCAGAGTGCCAGGAACATCTCTGAAGAGCACACAGAACCTTATTTCAAATGGAGACTCGATAACAGGGCAGGAGCCTGGCTGTACTATGCAGTCGTGTTTACCTTTCTGAAAGAATCACCCCTTTTCCCACAAACACAGAACTATCACTAGCAGATGTCCAGTCTTCTCGGGGTTTCTGTGCCAGGGTTTATGACAGAGAGAGCTGAGCTTAGACAAAGTACCTCCCGGGAAAACAGAAGCACCTCTCTCCAGATGGCTCTGCCCCACCCCGACACATTTGGATCACACTGGATGTGAGTTTTCAATAATCTTAGTTCGTAACTTTTTGTTCATTTT
>JAQHUG010000105.1:3697472-3741568 GCA_028555095.1 Dicrostonyx torquatus | reverse complement strand
CTGAACTAGTTTGAGTACAGGTCCCTCAGAAACTTGAAATATTTTGATTTGCTGTTTCCTTGATGCAACTAGAGTTGAATTTCTGTCACTTAAAATCAAAGAACAGGGCCCTATTTATTCAGGTGCCCTATTCCAGGCCACTAGCTCAAAGTTCATAACACTCAAAAGGCAGTTCATTAAATTCCTCATACTTTAGTCAATAGTTAATTTTTGCCAACAGAACCCTGCTGCTTAATTGCTAGAAGTCAGGAATGAGAATATCATAATATTTAATATTTTAATCATTGTTATAAATACCACTCTCTCTAAAAAATCTGGAAGATACAGGAAAAAAATCTGTTTTACACACACACATATATGCACACACGCACATAGTGTCTCTCTCTTTATATATATATAAAAACACATACATATATTATATTTATTTTTATAGAATATTGTAGTTTTAATTAGAAATATATATATATGTATTTATATATATATTTTGGTTTTTTGAGACAGGGTTTCTCTGTAGCTTTGGAACCTGTCCTGGAACTAGCTCTTGTAGACCAGGCTGGCCTCAAACTCACAGAGATTCGCCTGTCTCTGCCTCCCGAGTGCTGGGATTAAAGGCATGTACCACTGCCACCCGGCTAAGAAATTCATTTAATAACTTTGAGCCAGGAAAATGTATTTATCTATCTTGATGGTCATGTGAGACTTTATTTATAAATGTTTCTGGAAAATAAATATTGTTCCAGTCACTTAACTATTTGAAGTTTTCTGTATTATGAACCATATTTTGCTTTCTTCACGGCCCCAAACATAGTCATAGAGCACCCAAGTCCCGTGCTGAGCAGTCACCGGATAGAAACAGTGAATCCTGACACTCGAGCCCAAGATGACTTCCCAGACTGCTCCTCAGAATCGCCACTCAGTTTTGCTGCCTGCATGGTTCTTGCCCAGAAGAAACAACACACGTAAGGCCTGTGCCTTTCCTAGCCTTTATTGTCCTCACGGCACTCATGTCACCCAAATGTTTTATCTCTTACAAAATAACCTATCTCCTCACAAGTCCTGGCTAATCCTCCTTCCATGCGACACGGGACTCTCACCGCTTCATATTCCACACTTACAGGAAGCAAGTTAGAGGCCAGGTTTTGCAATGGTTGTGGAAAATACTTAGATGACTTAATTATCACATTTTTGTTGTTGTTTTAAGGATTTGTGGGGCTGGAGAGACTGCTCAGAGGTTAAGAATACTGGCTGCTTTTCCAGAGGTCCTGAGCTCATTTCCCAGCAACCACATAGTGGCTCACAACCATCTGTAATGAGATCTGGTGCTTCCAGCCTGCAGGCATGCCGATGGCCTAAAATGTGTCATCCTCCTGCCTTAGCCTCCTGAGTGCTGAGATTACAGGTGTGAGCCATCACCTCGGGCCCTTTACATGAGGACTCTGGGTGCACAGTCCAAAGTATTTTTCCAGGAAGGCAGAAGTCAGTTTTCCTGGATTCTCCTAGCTTACAAATCCTCAGCACAGGAAAGTTCACATACTCTGAAAAGAGGTCATCATACAGTCTTCTTGTGACCGGCACAGTTATACCTTATAAAAGGTCGCGTCACCGCAAGGATCGTTCTGATGAACCAAGACGGGTGGACAATGATGAATGACTTCAAGTTCTTGCGCAACCTGTCTTGACAAAAGAAACAATTCTATAGTACTTGAAACTTGCTTTCTGTTGGAAACAGAAAATAGATCCCCAAATGAGACTCCATGAAGTTCCCGGGAGGAGTTCCAGGAAAGTTACAATTTCCTGTAGATGTAGAGAATGTCCAGGGTTAATTTTTAAAATGCCTTTTATTTTCTCCCTCTCACTCTTCTCCACTCTGTGTGTGTGTGTCCATGTTTATTCACATGGGTATATGTGTAAGTGTGTATGGACTTCTGCAGAGAACACGGGTCCCAAGTGTCATTCTCCAGGAGCCATCCACTGAGACAGAGTCTCTCCCTGAGACCCCAGGCTTGCTGATCAGACTCTGCTGGCTGGCCAGTGAGCTCCAGGAGTCTACTTCCAAACAGGCACCACCACACCTATGGGAATTGAACTCAGGTCCTTGTACTTGCCTGGCAAGCATTTCATACAGTGAACTATCTCCTTAGCTTCCTGAAATACTTTCTGAGACAAACCTACACCTCCTATTCACACAGGCACAAATGCAAATGTGAAGGGTGATACTTCTACAGTACACAAACTTACAATAACTGGCATATTTTCACTTAACGATTTTTTTTTCAGTTTTGTTAGCTCTATCTTTGTCAACTTGAAAAGACCATGCCTTCAATAACAACTTAGACTATTCATTGTTTGCTTATTGTCTTTTGTTTTTGAGATAGGCCTTGTGTAGCTCAGGCTGGCCTCAAACTCACTGTGTAGCTAAGGATTACTTCTAACTTGATCCTCCTGCCTTTACCCCCTGAATATGGGGATTATAGGTGTGTGTGCAGTAATGGAACACAGAGCCTCATGCGCCTTAGGCGAGCAAGGTACATCCTCTATCCCTGCACAATTTATTTGGTCTGACTAAGCCTTATATATATAAAGAAAATTTACCATTTTAATAATTCTTGGTTTCCAGGCACATTTTCCAGTATTAACAATGCTACTTTATTATGTTGGATCATAAAACAGATTTTAATTAAATGTAACAATCACTCTCATGGCATTACAAAAGAAGCCTCATGTAAGGGGGTACAATACATACTAGATACCATAAATTATTAGTTTTACTATTTTAATTTTCATGTATATGACAATAAAGTTTGTCTGAGCAGAGAGATAAAGATTTTGAGGAAGGGGCACACAAAGGCAGTGCTGGCTTAGCAGACACCTTGAACTGACGCAAACACTGAAATGAGAATACAACCGTTTGCAAACCGTCAGAACCCTAGTACAGTGGTTCTCAGCCATCCTAATACTGTGACTCCCAACAACACAGTCCCTCATATTGTGGTGATTCCCGACCACAATTATTTTTGTTGCTACTTCATAACACTAATTTTAGAGAGGAGCAGTGTCTCAGTTCCTAAGATCATCAGAAATATGTGTTTTCTGATGGTTGCAAGCCACAGGATGAGAACCGCTGCCCTAACACAAAAAAACAGTAGCTAGGTCACATGACACCATTGAAGGCTCATAGGAACCTAGGTTTGTCCATTCAAGTCGCATGCCTGCAGTCTAGAGTGGACTAGATCTACCAGATTCAGGATGACAGTTTGTAAAATCTAGGGAGGGTTTGCTTTGCTTAGCTTTAGGCATCATGTGACACTTTCCTTAATATTTTTACAACTTACCACTTCATGTGTGAGTAACCTGCTCTCGCTAAGACACAACTCTGTATTATATAGAGTAGAAGAATATTAGATGCGAGAGCCAGTGAGGAGTGAAAACGGTGATTAAACAGTGGCGCCCACGTACCGTCTGTCGATCATCTGGTAGCATTTCTTCATCCAGCCTAGCCCTGGCATCTTCCGCCTGGGGGTCGCACCATTCAAGTACACAATCATGTAGTCTTCAGCTACCATCAGCTCTAAGGTACTTATTACATATCTGATCACAGGAAGGAAGAGAAACATTTTCAGTTCCCACATGAAAGATCTCGTTCTATTGACACCATAATTAAGTGACATTGAAATTATAGGGTGAATGACATTGAAGTGCGTGTTATCTCTTTCTCTTGAGAACAATGCGTCAGCATTGCCCTTTTATGTGTATGTGTGCAGCCACCCTAGAAAAATATATGGCTTTAAAAGGTGACATAAAAAATGTCAGCAGTGTGTTATCAACCATTAAGGGCAACTCAGATTAAAGGAGGGCAAAGGTCAGTGAGGGCAGTTTTCCGTCACTGAGAACATGTTATCAGAAACAAAAACAATCCTTTGCCCAAAGGAAACGTTAGAAAGGTTTTAACTATAGTTGAGACTCCACTCATTTTCTTCTCCCACTCTTCTACAGACAAGTCCCCTAGAGCAAGGCTCCTTGACGGAAACACTACTGGCTTCTTACTGAAGGCTTAGGATGGGCTATGCCATATACCTGTGCAGTCAAAGACCCTTTACCAGCCATCACATGCCCACAGGATGCCAACCCAATCACCACTCACAGGAAAAGGTTTTCCATGACATAGTGGTAATCCGCCCGGCTGCTGTCTGGCAGAAAACAGGCAGCAAACACAATGATGGCATTCAGACCGTCCCCATAGTATCCTGGGGACAAATAAAAAGATATGTGTAACCGAACGAAATCCCAAAACAAGGTCATATCGCTCCTAAGAAGAGAAATCTGACGTCTTGTCCACTGTGTGCGTGCATATAAACGAGATCGATCATGAAATGAGTAATCATGCTGAGGGATGTCTGCACGTATATACACATGTACTCATCTTTTAGTGGTTAACATGTTTATATAGAGTCTTGTGTATATAACATAAGACAACACATTGGCTCATAAGTCTCTAACTTAATACTAGTTTACAAAAAGCTAACTCTGTAAAATTTCATTCTCATGGCTGAGAAAGCGGTTCTATCAGACCCACAGTTGACTGTGACAATTTAGTCAGTGAATTGCAATTCAGTCCTAGACCTGCACACTCCAATAACCAGGACCTAGTAGGAGGCATGTAAGCTACCTTTATTTTGATTTCCAGGCCTAGTCATTTGACTGTAGTGATCCTGGTTTCTCTGGCTCTGACAGGAAGTTCAGGAACACATGGTAACTTCTGGCCAGGCCCAGAATGACAGCGCAGAATTCCCAGTCTCACATCTTAGAGAAATCAGTGAACTGAAAAAAAGGGGCCTACTTAAATTCTCTTGGGCCCTATGAAGATATATGTGTGCTTCGGAAAACTTGAGAATCATTTCTGGATTAGGTGGGTGGGATGTGGAAGGTGGTATTTGCAGGTAGAGCTGAGAAAAATGGGATCTGTGAAATGCAAGTCAATGCACCATTCAGACTCTGAAAGTTGGGGAGTATAAAGAAAGACATATCTCAAGACATCATTCCCAGCTTTTGAAAGAACTGACATAATTTTAGCATTGCTCCATCTTTTCCTCACAAACATTCTGTTTCCTCAGAGCTCATCTCTGATGGCAGGTGCTGGTCGACGACCTGAGGGTGAACGAGCGTGGGTAAAATATGTCTCTGATACTTAAAGAGGAAGACAATGTCCCGGATTGCCACTGGGGAAGTGCTGGGGATTGAACTCAGGGCCTCGCATATATAAATTCACTCTCTGGCACTGAGGTACCCTCAGCCTTGATCGGTTTGTAACATTAGGAACTCAGGCTAGCATCTTAAGCGTGCTACCAACCACCCCTCCCCACTACTGAACTCTCTCTCCAGCCCTCAATCATTTTTATGCAAGCGCTTGCTAAACGGTCAAGCTCACCTTGAACTCACTCTGAAGCTTAAGTGGATTGCAAGTCTTAAGCTTCAGCTTCCAGAGTAGCTGGAGTATGGGCGCATACCACAGGACCTTACTTAAACTTATTTTTCTTATTTATTTATGAGTTTATAAATTTATTTAGTGTTTGAGCATGTGATGTCTGCACAAACATGTTTCCTGGCATACCTTACGGAGGCCAGAGGACAACTTTTGGAAGTCAGTTCTCTTCTTCAACCGTAGGGGTTCTGGACATGAAACACATGTCAGCAGGCAGCTGAGCCGCCTCATCAGCCCATTAAGTATCCGCAATCTACATACCTGTCGTACTTCCGAGTTTACAGTCATTATATAGTGATGCCCTTAGAGCTCTGGGCAGGCCAGGACAAGAGTGGTCCTAACCCTGATCTCATTCTCCCAGAATTCAGTGTGTTTCATTTTCCTTTCAGAGCCATGACTATGGCTTTGGCAGTGACACCGCAGGAAAATGTTGGCAGTATATTTGGATGGCTCCCTCCTGAGGAGCAGTTTAATAAGCTGTCCCGTCCAAAGGCACCCATATGACTCTGCCACCAATAAAGCAGAGAGAACGGGGCTAAAAAATACATTCCATGGTGAGTGTGACTAATTTGGAGTATTTACGCCACGTATCTCATAAAATGTGACCTATGTTAATATTGCATTTGGTGCAGTACATCTGTGAGCCAGCATCCCCTCAGCTGGACTTCCTGCTCCAGTGCCACCGTCCCACCGTGTAGTCATTTACCGGCTTCTTTCTAGAAAGTTAACAGGAAGGAAATCTCAAGACAGACATTTTATGTCAGGAGTTCTTGTTTCTGAGGACTCAGAAGTAAATGGAAATCTACGAGGGATGTAGACGTGAGCTGACATGAAGACATGCAATTCAGACAGCACAGGACAAATGCAAGTGTCCAACACAAGAGAGTCAACGCCACAGTTCTAGTGGAAAACCCAGCATGAGTACAGCTCTCCAAATGCAGTTGTCGGCTGTGGAGTCAGAATCATTGAGCTTAGGACTATTCAGTTAAGATTCTGCTTCTGGAGAAGTGGGATTTCTAAGACATGTTAGTGCGTTCAAAGTGCCAGAGCGCACTACAGTCTTTACATAAAGACAAGACAAGAAAAGAAGAGGATGGGAGGCGATGCAAGAGAGGCAATAGGAAAAAGGGATTGCCATGTGAAAGTGTCCCCCAGATTGTGAACGGAATCTCTGCAGTGAGGATTTGGATACACTTGGAAACTAGCTCACTGGTGAGCGAGTGGCTAGCTCATAGGTAGGTCCTGTCTCAAACAACAACAACAAAAACAACAAAATAAAACAACAAAACTTACTGGGCAAGAGCTGTAACTAGGGTGAGAAACTTTGCTTTTTAGTCCTCTGCACAAACGCTTTTTGGAGGACCAGCTAACCCCTCAATTTCTACCCCAAATAATGCCACTTTTCAGATAAAGTTGCCTGTTGGTAACAGCACAGTTCATATGAATTTGGTTTGCCTGCCTATTTGTACTGGGGATTGCAGCCAAGTCTATGCAGGCTTTGGCAGTGTTCTACCGTTGAGCCACATTTATAGTCTTACTGGTACATTTCGTCGAGTCAGGGTCTCAATAAGTTGCTAGGGTTGTCCTTGAATTGCTCTATAGCCTAGGAAAGCCCTAAATTTAGAACCTCCTGCCTCAGGCTCTCAAGTAGCTGGGATCGCAAGCCTGGCTTGGAGTTTGGTTGGTTTAAATATTTAATTGGTCAGACTTTGTTCTTATTAAACAAGAGGTGGGCGAAGGATGCGTGGGGGTGTGTGTGTGTCAGCAATCCCACCACGGAGTCTCCTGGGGCCCTAGGGAGCACAGGTGGCAGACCTTACCTGAGGTGACACAAGAGGCATGAAAGACATGTGACCCAAGTTTGCTGGCCAGCAAATGGAATGGAGAGAGAAGGAAAGGTGTCACAGGTGTAACAACAGAACACGCGCGCTCACACACACACACCAGCCAGCAACTCTTCTGCTCATTCTTTCCCGGCTCTTTGGTCCAGCAACACTGCAGGGAAGGTTACCTGAGTCTCCTAGAGTGAAATAGAGAAGTGAAAAGAGAACAAGAGAGGAAACTCCTTGTTAGCATCCTTCGGTACAATTGCTCTTGGGTATTCGGTGAGCTTATTCTCAGTTTTAAGTTTGAAAATTATCAGTTCTGGCTTCCACCTGACCCCATGACATTGGCTAGATAAAACCATTCAGCTTACTTTTTGCCTCTTTTTTCTTTTTTTAAGAATATTGCTCATGGAACCATGGGATGTGAACATTGGCATCATCACAATCTGCCTCTTGCAACTGACAGAGTAACAGAGGCAAGAGACAGTTAGGGGATGTACCAAGGTCAGAGACCCCGAACTCAGCTTCTGACGTGTGCACAGGGTATCTATGCTAAGGTCACCAAATCTGAAGAGTGGATTACAAACACTCTTCTAATGACCTCTGGGCAGCATCTGAGTGTGGCCTGGCTTCTTCAAGCATTCGATGGTTCCCACCTTGCAGTTTCCCACACTGAACCCTACCAGGAGCTCCTTTGGGGCTGACAGGAAACATCTTCAGAGCAGTATGGAGCACAAAAGCAAGACTCATGTTTGGTGTGTTGTCTGTTCTCTGACATGCTCACCAGAAGCCAGGCTGACAAGCTTGGTTGGCAGCTGAGACGCTTGGGCACCAGAGTCCTGGGGAGTGATATGACTGTCTCACATGGAAGACTAAGCTTTGTCAAATTCAGAAGTAACATCCGAGCGATTTTTACTTAGAGCACAAAAGCTGTCCGGCATGTAGGAGGAGGTGGCTTCTTAATAGTGGGCCAAGGGTGCAGCCAGGGGCGTATTCATGCGGTTGGGTGGCTGGAGGAGACCGAGGCAGAGTCAGGGAAAGGAGAGGAACGTTTTCTCCTCCAAACAAACTGGCAGTCACTCAGACAGAAACCAAAAGCACAGAACACACTGTGTGGAGAGGAACAAGTGCCAAGGGAAGGAGGTGGCAGGGATGGAGCTCAGCAAACTAAGTTCCCGTGAGGTCACAGATGGATGTTAAAGAGACCATGGCAGGCAGAGACAGTCCTGCCCACCAGTGTACTCCTGGCAACCACTCAGTCTGATTCCAGGGGCTTGGACACCAGGTCATCCAAAACATTTGGTTTGATTGAACTTGAAAAAAAACCAAGAGGTGAATGTACTAAGGTATCAAGAGGGAGTTTGGCCTTATGGTGACAGCGGAACTGTGGGCCTGCTCTAAGGCAAAGAGCTGAGGGCAAACGTGTACACATCATCACCACGTGGCTTTGATTTACCCTGACAGACTTTTCTATATTTCCCACGAATTTTAGAGAAAGCACAGGCCACTTTTATAGTCAATCTTCATGAGGTTTGTTTGCTTGCTTTTCACTGCCCCAAAGCAAACAAACCAAAAACACTAGAAGGGTCCCACGAAGCATGCTGTCTATGAACACTGGAGGAAGGCTCAGGCTCTGTCTCGTCCCAGCGTGGGGCTGACTTTACAGTCCTCTGTCAGTCTCCACGAGCTTTGCTCGGCTTCATTCAAAGGGCTAAGGAACAGAGTCCTTCCACAGGGTCCTACTGCTGCCCACAACAGCCGCCACAGGGCCATGCTGCCATTCCAGATTATGCAGTAAGGCAGGAAATACAGAAGTCGTGGTCAAGGGATCCCAAGGGTATTCCTTTTCTCTGTCAATCAGTTGCCTTGAGTAGCCCTGGTGCTCATGGGAGGAGCGGGGCATAGAAAGGAAGGTGAGAGATCTGCTGGGGGAGGAAGGGGTGACCAAGATACGTGTGTGTACACTAGGAAGCAAATGCTACTGATCTGATGCAGTATTAAGGCCTGAGGGTACGGCTCAGTGGGAAAGCCTTTGCATAGCATACGCAAGTCCCCGGTTCCAAGCCCCAGCACTCTGAGAAACAAGCTCTTAATGAACTGCCAAAACTTATTTCCTAATTTCTCATGTAGACAGAGAGGGCATTAACAGCATTAATGTGAGATTGCATCTTTTCTTGGATGGCTAAGTGGAGAGAGGCCTCAAGACCGCAGGAAAAGGATGCATGCAGCAGACAAGTCAAACAGCCAGTGATGTTTTCTGAAGTCAACAACATTCAAGTCAACAACATTCAACGCACTGCCGGTGTTCATCTGACCTTTTTCCCGAGTCTCCAATTTAATCAATGATACATATGTGCCTGGAGTCCCCAGGTAAACACACTTTCCCCTCTTCTGGGTCCCTTGCTAAAACAAAGCTTTTTGACCATGGTTAACTTTTGACCATCCTAAATCTGATGTGGCTCGTAGGAGAATAAATTTTTTTTTATTCTATTGAAATAACTACTGGGCTGAGTTTAAAGAGATGTGCTGGAGCCTCTGAAGGGGACTGGATGCCCCTCTAGGGCTGTAGTCTTCCTTATGACCATATTCTACATGCTGAGAATTCAGTTGAACCCCACATTTGCTTTCTAATGAAAAACCTGGCTTGCTCTCCCCATTCCCCCAGACTTGCACAGGTCTTGAGTACCTCCATGAGAAATGACTCTCCTGTAGGGTTCGATGACCTTCATGTCAATCCGTTGTTCCTGCTCTCCAATCACCACTGTCCTCCACAGCCGGTTGTCTTCTCGCTCCTCTTCGGCTGTGTACTCTGGAATAGACTCCGACTCTTGACCAGAGCTTTTGTTGGCTGTGGCGTCTTCTGGAAGAGAAGCATAGAGCAGGACTGAAGCGGCAGGGCTTCCACAGGAGAAGCAGGTTAGAGAGCAGACTGGAAGGCACCTTCTTCCACAGAGTCACCGGCTGGAGCTGCACGCTAGGAATGGTTTGTTAGAGTTGGACAGCAGCCTGACCATACAACACCTATTTTACAGACTGAGAGAAGAACCAACTCCTTTCCCAAGCACATGCTGAAGCAGGAAGAGTCGAGGTTAGAGTTCTGGTACCAACTCATCCTTGGTCAGACAGGTTAAAAACTATAGCTCTTTCTGGTAGGGTGATAAATCAGGACCAGATAGACACCTTTAGCTTGCTGAGGCCATTTCCCCTGGTCACTGGGAGTATTTGAGTGCCTTTACTTGATAACACTACCTCTTCGATCTCTGTTGTAAGACTCTAAGAACAGGCATGAAGCCCCTTGTACTGTTGTGAAGCTAGGGCACATGCTCATACAGAAGGCCGATAATATTTCCCACACATTGCTCCAGAATATGCCCCAGTGAAGATTATATACTGTATGGGAAACAAACATCTTTGTAGACTGGAAATTTCCTGACAGCTTTGAAACTTTTGGGTTCACGAAGCAACAATAACAACATAAAACCCCACTGAGTATTCTTTGGTTAAAGTTTATTCTTATGCATTCAAAGTAATGACCACGTTCACTAAAAGGCTAGGCTGCAAGTGTCAACCATTTCTAGCAGAGGCACTGATGAACCTTAGCAAAGGTTCATCACGGCGCCAAGCAATCCGAAGGGAGATATTACTTATTACCTTCCCTGTGACCCCGAGATGAGGCTGTTCTTATTTCCACATTGTGAGAAAAGACCATTTAAATGACACCGCTCTTTGCCTTAGTCCCTCCCGTGTCACAGTGATAGGGACAGCAGTGCTGTGTCTCGCACCCACTGGTACCGACACAGCAGTAGGTGTTAAAATGGACATTAAATCAACGCGGAAAGGAAATTGGTAACAAAGCTAGCAACAAATACAGTCGATGCATGCACCTCTGCAAACTATCCTAAACTACTGGCGTGCCTTGAATGCGACTCCTAGTCTGAATAGGCCGTGAGTTCCTGGGGCTAGGGAACTCTGTCTGAATCATCTTTAATATTCACTTCCATTGACATGTTCCACAGTTAGCGTAGAAACCTCCTCAGAATATGCAGACTCCGGGAAGGTGAGTGGGTAAGTGCAGGAGAGCTTGAGCAAGCTCTTGAGACGAGAGATGGTCTATAAGGACCCACAACACAGCATTGCATCCTGCTGGAAGATTCGGCAGTCACTAAACACCCACAAGTACCTAGTTACTTAGGACTCAGAATCGGAAACTATAGCTCAGCTGGGAAGCCAGCCTAGCCTCCTTTGCCAATAGCAACAGCCACACCACCCACACACCCTGGCTCATTTTGGTTCCACTATGGTCCCAGCAGCACTCAGCAGCTTGTTAAGGATGGGAGGCAGCAACCATGGCTACGGATCAAACACCACGTCACCTGGGCAGACCCACTGATTTGTCTGGCAGTTCTTCCTTCTTCTTTCTTTCTACTTGGGTTGGGAAACTTAGCTACTAATTCCAGCTCTCTTGGGTTCCATATTTCTCATCTTGTCCCTGATACCTAAGAACTCTGGGCTCAGACATAGTACATCTTCTGATGTTCATGTACACATGTGCCCTCGACATCAGTAAGCTCATGACCCTCCAAACCCTCCATGAATTTATCATGCATCTAAAATTCAGTGAACTCACCACTCACCAAACTTGCTACAGTTGTTTGGGACTCCAGCCTGTTCTAGTTTATCCCTGGTAATCTCTGTGGGGTGATAGGGGGTGTTATGTATCTATATCATATATATATATACATACATAAATTACACATATACATACAATGTGATATATACATAGTATACATATACATATTATACATATTTCCCACACATGCTGTGGGATGATGCTCTTGTACACTGTAAAGATTTGTCACTCGTATTAGTTTAATAAAATGCTGATTGGCCAGTAGCCAAGCAGGAAGTATAGGCAGGATGAACAGACTAAGAGAATTCTAGGAAGAGGAAAAGCAGAGAGTCAGTCACCAGCTAGATGCAGAGAATGTCTTACTAAGAAAAGGTACTAAGCCATGTGGCTGAATATAGATAAGAATTATGGGCTAATTTAAGTTGTAGGAACTAGTTAGTAATAAGCCTGCAGTTAGTAATAAGTCTCTGTGTGTTTCTTTGGGACTGAACAGCTGCAGGATTGGGCAGGACAGAAGCTTCTGTCTACACACACACACACATATATGTATACATGATACATATAGACTCAAAGCTGCATCTGTCCACATATTAGCTAATGAATCATATACCTAATATAAAATGAGCAAGCCACAAAACTCCTCGAGGACAATGTTAGAGAAAATCTAACTGACCTTGACATAGAGACGATATTTATATAGGTATGTATTTGTTTGTTTGTTTTATTAGGGCTTACCATGCTACCTGGGCTGCTCTAGAACTCATGGGCACAAGCATGCCTTCCACCTCAGCCTCCTGACTAGCTGGGCCTGAAGGTATGCGCCACCAGGCCTGGGTCTGCAACTGATGTCTTTTTAGATATAAGATCAAATTTATGGAATAAGTAATTGACAAACTAGACTGTGTTAAAGTTGACAACATGCTCTATGAAAGACAGCACCAAGAGAATAAAAGGCAGCTACAGACTAGAAGAGTGTATTTAAAGATGCAAGTCTGGTAAATGATTATTATCCGAAATACACAAAATGTTTAAGACTTAATAAGAAAATAAACTATTTGATTAGCAAATAAGTGGTACAATGGTGTTGGGGTTTGTATCTCAGCAGTAGAGTGTTTTCCTACTATGTACAGGGCCTGTGTTCGGTTCCAACACACACACACGCACATACACGCAGACTCACAAAAGAACTGAGCACACGTCACCTCATCAGTGGAGGTACAGATACCAAGGGAGCATAAGAAAAGATGTATGACATCATTTATCAATAGAGCATTTTTAAGATGACACAATAGCAAATTACTACTATGAAGAAACTACTCTTTGAAAGGCCAAATCCAAAACACTGACAAGCAGCAAACTAGTGAGAATACAGCACACTAGGGACTCTCTCTCTCTCTTGTGTGTTGATAGTGGGGACGGAAATGTTCCAGGAACTTTGAAAGATAGATTGGAAGTTTCTCGTAAATAAGCTCCTATTAATACAAAGTTCAACTCCTTTGCAATTAGCCAACAGAAAGAGTATTTCCAGGTAAAAATCTTCACAAGTATGTTTATAGTAGCTTCATTCACACTTGCCAAAAACATCGAAGCAACCAAGATGTCTGCACAGGCATACATGCTTGGCGCGCGCGCGCGCGCGCACACACACACACACACACACACACATGCACATTTTCAGAATTTGGGAACTGTTACATCACTGTACTTCCTCTACTTCCCTTCTCGTTGACATAAATTGGAAGAAAAAAAAAAAAGAATCATTTAAGAAATGGGAAGGTACAATCATTCAGAAGCAGAATGATTGCCCAGCATGGGGATGGCAAGGGAAGAATGACAGGCGGTGTCGGCGGGGGGGGGGAAGGAGAAGAAGAAGAAAAGGCGATAGATGGAGGACAGGAGAGGGATAGAAGGAAGGAGGGAGGGAGGAATGAAGGAAGGAAATAAGAAAGGGAGAAAAGGGGAAGGAGGGAGGGATGGATGGAAGGAGGAGAAAAATCTTCAGATCACTTTAATGACTTGTCAGGTGTCTTGAAATTAATAACACAAGTCAGTGGGCAGTAAAGACGCTGTCTTCAGCCCATTGAGCTAGCAATACCTTCCTGATCTTAATAATTCTGTTACAGCTTTAAGAGCCCTATCTTTATTTCCCAGCTATTGCAGATGTGTTCAGAGTTCATTTAACTCTCCCCAGGTCCTCCACATCAGTCCTCAGCATCATCCTCTCCTCTTCACTAAGAAGTTTTCCTCACTGATAAATTAGATCATCATAAGGGAGGCGCCAACCTCAACTTTTCCTCCTGGCTTCCTGAGATGACTTCTTAACACAGGCACTCTTGAATGCTCTGAGCGGGTGGGCTCAGTGTGGTCTTCCCATAGCAGCACACACCTGTGAAAGCTGGCTGGCCTTCTACATCCTGACACCTCACTGATGACAGGAAAGCTGTCAGAAGGTAAGATGCCTGATATTTTCTGGTTTTAGCAAAGACATCTTCTAGTGCACAGCTTAAGAGGTTAAAGTTCCCCCCTGGTGATAAACAACATACAGGAAATTAGTTTGGGTGTAAAATCTCAGGGTAGGGGCTAGAGAGGTGGTTGGACAGTTAAGAGCACATACTGCTCTTACAGAGAAGACCCAGGTTCGGTCTTGTCAGTAGGGTCACAAGCACCTGTAACACCAGCTCCAGGGGATCTGTCTACCTCTCTTGGACTTCACTGGCATCTCTGCACACAGGTGTACATATTCACATGTACATGCACAGAGGGACAGTTGATTTAAAAAAAAATGATAAAAATAAACCTTCAAGAAAATCTCAGTGTACAAGAATACAAAGAAAAAAATATCATTTCAGACATACAAGCTTAACACATCATCACTTGCATGCCAAACATGGAAACAAGAACTTGACTTCATAAAGCTGGCTGCCTGTTGGTGCTGAGAAGGGATGCTAAAAGGTGTGCCGGTGGCTGATTGAGAGGATACCTGTCAGCCAGAATACTGTCATCAGCATTAGAAAAGCTGCTTAGGTGGGGTCACTAAACATCACTTGGGGACCCTGACAGTCTAAAAGCATAGACAAATTGCCTTTGATGTTCTTATCAGAAACACACAGGCCAAATCTTTTACTGTCTTTCCATGCCCATGGTAAAGAGCCTTTATCATGCCTGAGTTGGTTCTGGATGGTGAGAAAAGTTACGGTTGGTTTGGAAAACAGAATGAGGCCATCAGTTCCTTCTCGATCTTTGAGTATTTTGTTTCCATGGTTGGTATCATGAAGCAATGACAGCAAAATCAAGCTTACCCTTCATATGAATGACTAACCCCCAAGCCCTTCATTACCCATGTAATTTTGATTTTGTTGGCACAAAAATCAAGCCTTAATTATATTTCCCAGCTGTTTGGACACAGCTATAAATGAAAACTGATTGGAGGGGGACAAGTTGCATCTTTTGATAGAGAGATTAAATTGTTTTTCCATAAGCAAGCTGGCAATGTTAGGCAAACTCCCTGGAGAAGTATTTAGCTATCAGTTACTAAATAAAAGAGGGAATTGGTATAAAAATCCTTGAGGCTGTAAAGGACAGGTTCTCAAACCAGCAATGTGACCTATGGAAGTATGCATGGTGTGGTAGTTTTATTGCAATTGGCCCCCATAAGCTCATAGGGAGTGGTACTATTAGGAGGTGTGTGTGACTTTGTTACAGTAGGTATGGCACCATTGGAGGAAGTGTCATGGTGTGGGTGGGCTTTGAGTTCTCACGCCTGCTCAAGTCATGCTCAGTGTCCAGACCACTTCCTGTTGCCTGAGGGTCAAAATGTAGGACTCTCAACTCCTTTGCCAGCACCATGTCTCCCTGCAAGCCACCATGTCACTCCATGATAATGGACTGAACCTCTGAAACTGTCAGCCACCCCATTAAATATTTTTCCTTTGTAAGAGTTGCAATGACCGTGGTGTCTCTTCACAGCACTAGAAACCCTCACCAGGACACACATGAGCTTTCACCCTTGCTTTCCTGTATGCAGGCTCAGTTTAGGAAAAGGTGCCCTCCCTTTTTACTCTTCAACCTGTCCAACATGGAAGCAGCAGGAGCAGGAAGTCAACACAAGGCTTGGTTTGACTGTGGCCGCAGCCCCTTACAGCTGTACAACTTTAGGTGGGTGTGTAACCTCGCCTTGTCTCTGTGTTCTCAGCTACAGTGTGGGAAAACACTCTGTTTTACAGAATAAACATGAGCCTACAATAATTATCCCAACAATACTTGTGATAGATGCTACATGTTCCAGTAAAAACTACAAAACTGTCCTTTCACTAACATAAATTATGACCAATTTTGAAAACCTGTACTCAAAGTGTCTGACAGGCAGACTGGCACCTCACCTGCTATCCTATCACTTGGCCTTTTCTTAAAAAACAAAATAAAACAAAAGTAAAACCAAACCCAGGAGGAATTAGAAGACAAACGATCCCCTTTAGGATGTGTGATGTTGCTGGCTTCAACGTGCTTACTTGAAAAACTCCCAAGACACGAAGGTTGTAAGCACTTATTTCATACACTAGGTCTAAAATGTATTTTTATTCCTATCTTCCTATGCCGTGGTTATTCATGTCTGCTGTACAGAATATAGCTACTCACACAAACTCTGTGTTTCGGGTAGTTCCTGCTTTGGCTTGCTTATCTGTTTGTTTATAACAGTGCTTGGATACAGGCGCCTTTCGTTTGAACTCAAAGTGAATTTTAGAATTCAACATACATTAAAATCTGGCTCTCTGAGTAAGACCTAGAATAACTGAGGTCATTAAACTGCCTCTTCCCACATGACTATATCAACTAAATAAAAAGAGCCATGTCAGCAAGTGGCAGCCTTAATTACCGGCTTGCTCTGACACTACCACTTGGCTCGACGGATTTACTATTTATAAATAAGAGGCTCAGAGGCAGTATGACAAAGCTCTCCCTAGAGACAGCAGAGCAAAAAACGGGGGTGGGGGGGACAGCATAGCTCTCCTCAGTGTGGTGTCAAGTCAGTATATTAGCCAGAAAAGAGGTGGGACCACAGTGGGCAACTGGATTGGATGGAGGGGTGAGAGCAGGTGGGATGACTCTGGGGTGGCAGGAAAAAAAATACCAATTCAAGATGTTCTTTTACTTTATGTTTGTGTATTTTTAATGGTCAGATCAAATGCCCGAATTATTACAATCAGCTCCCAACATCAGTAGATTCAACCATCTGCAGGTAGAAGACACTTGGGGGAAACTTGCATTTGTACTGAATGTGCACAGAAGCTTTTCATTTTCATTATTCCCTAAAATACACATTTATGTCATATTAGATACTGTGATTAGCCTAGAAATGCTTTAAAGTATATGGAGGACGTATGTGGGTTACATGCAAATGCATATACATGTAAGGGACTTGAATATCCTTAGATATCGGTGTCTGTTTGGGGTCTTGGAACCTATTCACTACAGGCCATTACAGAAACCCATGAGTGAACAAAAATGCAGCATAACTCGATATAAGCATAATGAGATTGCAATAGTCCCGTACCTACTTCTACTATTATTATTCCTTTTTATAACTTGAGGGAATAAAAACTTAACCTCTGTAAATCTACAAAAGTTCTGGATGTTTTCCCCTGGCTCAATGACAATGGGATGAATTAATTAGCTAACTGACGGATTTCCCAACTATATTCTCCCGTGAATGGGATGTTCTGTGTCTAAAAGCCTGAGCATCCTTAACTGCAGTGTCTCTTTGTAAGACCAGAAGAGCTTTTTCAACAAGCAGTAGTAATTAGAGCCCAAAGTCTCACTTTGACTTTCAACTATAATTCCAGGGGAACTTCCTGGCTCTAAGTGGAACTAGTGCTGCTAGAGGAAGCGAGGGCTCTGTACCTGTCTGCCCTTCTGAACAAGCCAAGTGTCACCAAGCAGGAGAAGGATTTACAGGAGACTAGCATGTCTGTCATAGCTGCTGGTCCTGAATCTGGCAACTTTTCATTGCCTTGTCTTTACCTCCATCTGCCCACACCATCCCTTCGTCCTTCTTTTGGTATTGAAGATACAGCATCAAATACCACAGTGTCTCTGCCCTGAGGAAGCATGCATTCTAGTGGGGGACAATCTAGTAAGCATCTCGGTCAGATAAGCAAGCAAATCACTAAATAACACAGTTTCAACAAGGGATGTGCAGACAGTAAAGGAACCCTGGTATGGAGTGTGAAGAGCTGGGGGTACACAGGTGGGGCACATCTGTCACAGCACGAGTCCTGGAAGGCCTAAGAGGAGGTGGCACCTGTGGAGAGATGTAACTGCTCGTGGAAGGGTCTAAGGGAATGAGGATTTTAGACAGCGAGAGTGTATATAACGGAATAGGTTACTGATTTCTTCTCTTTAAATTTGGCTTTCCAGATTCCAAGTCTCTTTCTTTGTCCACACAGCTTCAGTTTTCCTATAACAGTGCAGGGCATAGTGTAGGGATTTCACAAATGGGTAAGAGTTGCCAATGAGTGGCCTCTGGGGACCGAACCTACTCCATCATACTCCAAACTGCCAAGCATGGACATCCCAGAGCAAGACTGAAAAGAAACTTGAGAGTCAGGGAAAGTAGCCACTTGCACAAAAATAAAAGATTTGTTTGTAATGTTACAAAGACAATCATTTGTTTACATAACTTTGGCCTCATTATCTCAGCAACTTACCATGGCCAGTGTACTCAAAAGAATCCGCTTCATCAGGGGTATCGAGGTCATCTACATTGATGTCAATCTCATCTGGACTGTCTAGGTTATCATCAGAGAGAATCGATCCTTCACTTTGGTCCAGAGAAAGGTTGATATTTGGGGCTGTGAGCTTGATTCTCCGAGAGTGACTGCCATTGAGATCCAAGGAATTTGGAGGTTCTAAAGAAGACAGTAATAGTAACATTAGGTCACACACATGGCTCTCAAAAGTGGAACCTCAAGGGAAAAAATTTCTAACAAGAGATTTAGATCCTACCCCAATATATCCCTTATGTCCTTTCTTCCTTGTTTGTTTTATAAGACAGGTTCTTATATATATCTCAGGCTGGCCTTGTAACCTCACCCTCCAGTTCTGGGAAATAGGCATGAGCTATTTGGATACCTTTATTTTTTTCTAAATTGATATGTATGATGTGTGTATTATATGTGCAAACCACCAGAAGATGACCTCAGACCTCCCTGGAGCTGGAGTGGTTATAAGCCATCCAACATAGGTACTAGGACTTGAACTCTGGCTCTCTGGATAAGCAGGAAGCCTTTCAACTGCTGAGCCATCCCTCAAGCCCCTCCTCCTAGACCCTCTTCTAGAAAACGTTCCTCAGTGTTGGCTTCCATTCAACATCTCATCCATATGAAAACAGGACTTGGGAGAGATGCTGCTATCTGTGTAGGAACTTTGTTTTTTTATCTTGTTTTGTTTCTCTGCTTAGGTTTTAGAAGTCAATATGTTAGAATACTAAGCTAAATTTTATGGAGTTTATTGTACACCAAAACAGTTAAGCATATATATTTTTTATGGTTCTTGTAGATGTTATTACTGTAGAATGGAGGTTAAGAACATTTATCTACTAAATTCTCAAAAAATGCCAAAACAACTACATTATCTTCAATAACCTTTACTGTTTTTAATTTTTTAAAGCCTTTAGCCCATTAGTTAGATGCTTTGGATTCACCAAGGAAGTCACCAAATAGGCCAATATCACCCTACATTGCTGTTTAAACATTCACAATGACCTACACTAAGGCTGACAGAGGCGGCTCCCACCCTCTCTTAGCAACGTGTGTCTCTGCTCATGAGCTTTTATTGGCTCAAAACACAGTTGAGCAAGTCCTTTTCGTACAAGCTTATCTGAACCAAACACAGAAAGAGATATCTATTGTGATCTAAGAAGAAATAGTTGGTCTTTATCTCTGGTCCCAATCATTCTGGCTCCTAAATTCCTTGGAATTTCCCTGGCATCCCTTTTCCTTTGTAATCCCTATTTGGATTATACTGATTTTAGGGACTGAATCTGAAACATCTCTGCTGGGTTCTGCAGTAGATGGACTGCCTGCTGTGCACGGGGCCCTCGATTTCATCCTCTTCACTACAAAAACAAAACAAAACAAACAAACAAACCCGGAATGATCACAGAACTCTTGAGTCATTGTCTGTAGACTGACACTTTAGTCAGGACATTAGAGTACTAGGAGAGGGTGGGTCCTTCTTTCCTCCTTGCCTTCAGAAAAATAAGCACAGACATCAAAACATCTACAGAGCGCGTCAAAACGGAGTTGTGAGGGCATTGTGGGGTGCTCGCATGCTATTAGTCTACTTAAGCAAATGAACCGAGTGCAGGAATGTGAACTTTTAAATCGAACCAAGCCTGAAAATGCCCCTTGAATGAATGCAGTAGCCTCAACTGCCGCAAAATGGCAGAGGAATGTTTCACTTGTACTTAGGCCTAGCCGTCTGACACACATGCTCTAATGGTGGATAGGCTAAGATGGCAACTTTCCTATGCCGATCCTCTTCTTTTGCATGTAACTTTAGAATGTCCGTTGTCTACAGCTTCTGCCTTTCAGTGCCCCTGTACCATTTGAGCTTCTGTGGGGCACTCCCACTCTTGTTTTCCAAACATGCCATTCCCAAGACACCAGATAAAGTTATTTGCTTTTATAGTTTCTGATTTTGCCTTGATTGGCATTACACGGTGTCAGATGGAGTCTGAAGTGGCTCACATGCCCCCTGTCCTCCAGTGCTGTCAAGGTCATAACATGCTCATAGGTCTTTTGCTTTGTATCAGTTCCCTGATAACTTTACATCACATGACTCCTTTCTGCTACCAAATCTCCTATCTCTTTGGTTAAGGTTCCAAAACTTTATCTGGGTTGTTGCCTATGGCTTAGGAAGAAAAATCTCTTGGCTAGGTACCTAGTGCAGGCACCCCTCATGTGCTGGGAATTTGGAATTCTACAAAGGAGAATTTTTTTAAAATATTTATTTTATACTGTGTATATGAATGCTTTTTGTCTTTATGTATATGGATGGGTACACCATGTTTGTGCAGTACCCTCAGATGCCAGAAGAGGGCCTTGGATCTCTTGGAACAGGAGTTGTGGTTGTGAGTTGCTGTGTGGGTGCTGACAACCGAACCCGGATCCTCTGGAAGAGCGGCCAGCCCTCAAAACCACTCAGCCATCTCTACAGTTGCAGAAAAGTAACTTTCACATTGAGTTACTGTTGTGGTTTGAATGAGAAATGCCCGCACTGCTCATGCATTTGGGCACTTGGGGTGGTACTGTTTGGGGTAGATTACAAAAGCTTTAGAAGGTGCGGCCTTGCTGGAAGAAGTACATCTCTGGAGATGAGTTTGGGGATTAGTAGCCTTGCCCCACTTCTTACTCTTTTTCTGCTTCCTGTGTGTGGTTGGTGGATCTCTCAGCTTCTTGTTCCTACTGCCACACCTTCCCCACCACTGAAGAGATGTGGAGTCCTCAGGAATGGTTTGGTCCCATTTATTTTATCAGAGCAGAAGCAGCAACAAGAGAAACTAATACAAAAGTTGGCACCAGGGTCTTGCCCTAAGGTTTCAGTGCTAAGCAGGAAGCCTCTCCTCAACAGCCCTTATCTCTTTAGCAAATACAAGCCCTTCAGCACCTATCTTGGGGGAAGTATCGAGCTTCTTAGTGTTCTTTCTTTCTGCCCCGCCTGCCTTTTTCCCCACTGTAGATCTGCATAAGATCAATAAGCAGCAGCTCTTATGTTTTCAAAACATTTCTTCCACCAAAGAAAGTAGCCATTACTTTTTCATTTGTCCTCCTGCAAAAGCCAAATCCTTTTGGAAAACAGTGCAGTTGCTAATGAAGTCCTTGCTCCCCCACTTGAAACCTCTTGAGCGGGGTGGGAGCTCTCCACCTTCCCCATTAGTCTCAGCACTGCTATCTTCCAGGCTCCTACTCAAAATGGCCCTTTAAGCTCTGCTCACAGCACTCAATGGCTTTTGACTTCCAAACTCTTCCCGAACCCGGCACCAAAAGGCTAGCATCATTAAAGTGAATTCTAGAAAGTATTGCCTCCACGTCAGCAACCAGAATCTGTGGTCTGGGGGGGAGAGTTGCATCTCAAGTTAGAAGCCTAGTTTGGAAATATGTTAAGAGTGGCAGTACATGGCACTGATTTTGAAGTTTGCAGAAAGGGTTATGGATAGTAGCTGAGGCTTGGTACTGTGCTACAGGGTCAGAGTCCGTGAAAAGAGAACAGAAGAAGCTGGGCAGTGGTGGTGCACGCCTTTAATCCTAGCATTCGGGAGACAGAGGCAGGTTTTAGCTCTGTGTGAGTTCGAGGCCAACCTGGTCTACAAGAGCTAGTTCCAGGACAGGCTCCAAAGCTTTTTCAAGACACTTTTTCAAGAAACCCTGTCTCAAAAATAAAAACAAAACAAAACAAAAGGCAGACAGAGAGAGAAGAGGAGAAGCTGTTAGTGAGGATGAAGCCCCAGTTGCAATAGAGATCCAGGATAGTGCAGATGCCAGGACCGAGGGGTGCCCACCAATGACAGTGGCAGGATGGAGTGGAGCAGGAGACTGTAAGACAAGCCATGTGAGTCACAGACGGCCGAGCTAGGGAGTGAGACTGCCCAGGCCTTTAGGAAACAAGAAGATCACGAGTGAGTTCCAGACGCTGGACACTGACCTTTTATACTGTTAGATTTTGTTTCTACTTTGATTTGGTTGTCACTACACCCTGGTCCTTTCCTATTGGAGTTAGAATGGATATAATTTGTTTATTTGTTTGTTTAACTTTACAGGAGCCCACAGTAAAAATACTTTGGCTTTTAAAAAGACATTTGTAAAAAAATTTTTAAAAGACTTTCTTTAAAATGTTGTCAGTGTTAATGACTGTGGGACTTTTCAAGTTGTTCTGTATTTTATATTTTGGTATTAACATGAGATCTCGGGTTAAATAAGAAAGGAAATGGGTATGTCTTAAAGTGTGTTTGAGCATCAAGCTGACAAGAAACAGAATCTCTTAGCTTCACCTATCAACTAGACAGAGCCTGTCATCCAAGGGAGTCTTAATTGTGAGATTATCCTGATAAACAGGTCTGTGGGCATGGCTGCAGGGCATTTTCTTGATGGCTAATTGATGTAGGAGGGCTTAGTGCACTGTGGACTGCACCATTTTGAGGCAGAGATTCTTGGGCTATATATAAGAAAGCTATGTAAACAGGCACCTAGACAGCAATCCAGTAAGCAGCATTCCTCATGAGACTCTTTTGGTTTATACTTGGGCTCCTGTCCTCACTCCCCTTAGTGATGTGTGTGACCCAAAAGCATAAGCCAAATAAACCTTTTCCTTACCAAGTAGCTTTTGTACATGTTGTTTACTACAGCCACAGAAAGCAAACAGGATGGGCAACTGCTACCCTAAGAAGGCTACCGAGCAGCTACTAGTCCAGAAATACAGTTTCTCTTACAGCTAAGCCATGGGCCCTCGTCTTGAAGATTTCTGACTTGAACAGATTAAAACTGCTCTTGATGGTCTGAAACTAGACTGCACCCTTTGGAGCTCTTTGGCTATTCCAGAATGAGTTCTCCATGTACTCAGTTAGTACAGAGTTATAAAACCAGGTAACTTAAGCAGGAAACACACTCTCTTGAGCGCCCTCCTTTCTGAGATGTGAAATTTGATTACCCTCAAAGATCCGACTGTAGAGGTTGAGGGTGTACTCAGTGGCTTGGTGCTTGGCTAGCATGAATGAAGCCCAGGTTCAGCTCCCAACACTCTCTGTCCCCCAACAAGAAATCACTCTGTCTGATTCAATAACCTTTCTAAAAGCCAGGTTTAATACGCTAATGTTAAAACCTTCACATATCTGTCTCAGATAAGGTTGAACTACATGCTATCGCTGACGAATCCCCGGTGTTGAGGAACATTCAACCAGATTTGCTTGACAGTTTGAGCTTTCAATGTTGACACATCAGCCTAGCTTTGGGGAATTGTGTCACTTAGTTTATTTACTTGAAGAAGACATGGCAAAGCGATGTATTGCATTTGGACCTTGGAGTGACTTTAGCACAGATTTCTGAGGACTAAGTGCCAACTAAAGGCCAAACAGATGTTCAAACATAAGCCCTGGAGTTTGCTAAACAAAATCCCACTCTGTTGCCCCAAAGCTTGACTGGCGCACATCCTAGGTTACTCAGTGGCCTCACATGTCCGCTGAGGACCACAGCAGCTCTAAGTAAACATTCTTCCAAAACTCTGGCCTTAGTCTCCTGACACAGTCAATAGTTGACTGAATTCTACTTTCTCAGCTCATCTGCTGAAAAAATTAAGCACTTTCGTTAGACAGCATTCCCAGACTGAGAAAAGCCCTCATGAATTACCTGCCTTAACTGAATCACTGTCCCAAACTCTTGCTAACTATACCCAAGGAGCAAGCTACTAAAGTTATGGACCGCTAAAGTTCAGGCTAATCGCTTATAAACCTCAAGAGGAAAGCATTATCTCCTAAATCAACCCCTTTCCTTCTTCCCCAGGCCATTTGTGATTCATAGACCATAAATCAAATTCTTCATCGTCTTAAACATATTTTATATTTGCATATGACACCATAATCACCATTAAATATGCGTATCAAGAACCTAAGGATGACTTTAATCTGCTGCAGAAAGAAACCATTCTTCAGTTATGACATGGATATGTACACTTCATCTGAGTCAACCACAAGGGGTCATCACTGTGGGTGGTGTTCAACCAAGCCCTAGTTTTCTATGGTGATCTTAAAGGCCTCTGGTTAGCTCAGGACTGACAGGTCTGCAGAAGCAATCTTTTGCCCTAACTTCCTCTCAAATGACTGAACCTCATCTCTGGATGCGGCAGACTGTGTAACCCTCCTCCAGCATTAGTCCTACTACCTTTCCACTCTTAAGGGACAGGCGGGTGGATTCAGGATTGCATTTACTTATTGAATGTCCCTTCTTTGGGGCTGGTAAGTATAATTGCCACAGGGAGGCATTGTTTAACTTCATGCAACAAACTTTAAGTGGTGGACAATAGTAAAATGTAAATAGCTGGTGAATACTGAAACGTCCTTAATGAGGAAAACAGACTTACAGAAACACTTGGTGCTTGGTATTATGTTTGCTTCTCAAGGAGATACTGCTATTAAAACAGATTGCTGTTCATATACACCGGAAAAAATCATTTATTTACCACTGTTCTTGCTAGTTTTTAAGTCAACCTGACACAGATGAATCATTGTTGAAAAAATATCTCTACCAGATTGGCTTTTAGGCAAACCTGTATGATATTTTCTTAATTAGTGACTTGCTGTGGGACAAGGGTCTTGTACCCTGTAAAGATTTGTCACTTGCATTGATTTAATAAAATGTTGATTGGTCAGTAGCCAGGCAGGAAGTATAGGCAGGGCGACCAGAATAGAAAAATTCTGGGAAGAGGAAAGGCTCAGTCTGCAGTTGTCACCCAGACACAGAGAAAGCAAGATGAGAATGTCTCACTGATAAAAGGTACCAAGCCACGTGGCTAACACAGACAAGAATTTTGGGTTAAGATGTAAGAGTTAGTTAACAAGAAGCCTGAGCTAATAGGCCAACTAGTTTATAATTAATGTAGGGCTCCATTTTTTTTTTTTTTGGAACTGAACGGCTGCGGGACCTGGAGGGACAGAAAGTTCTGTCAACCGTGACTGATGTGGGCAGGCCCAGCCTGTTGTGGGAGGTGTCCCCCCTGGGTAACTGGTCCTAGATGTGTAAGAAAGCAGGTGGAACAAACTGTGGAAGCAAACCAAGCAGCATCCCCCCATGGCCTCCGCTTCAGTTCCTGCCTCTAGGTTGCAGTTGCAGCTTCACAGATTTCCTGTGATGCTGGACTGTGACCTGAGAGTCACTCAAATCCATTTTGGGGGAGACTTCAGAACTACAATTTACAATGTTATACTTCCAGTTTCAGAGTCTGAACTGATCAACACCCATACTATGTACCTTATTATTAAACCAGACATCTGCAGCCTAACTTATAATACCGTCTGTATTAACACACTAGGAAAAAGCAGCATGTTTCCATGAGTTCTGTCAGATGTCCTAGTAAATTATTAAAGCCCAATTTATAGCCAATAGGTCAGAGCACAGGTCAAATCTGAGACTATAATTGGTGACTACATGGGAACTGTCTTGTGGGACCCAGCCCTTAGCCTGTGGGAAGTGGGTCTATTGAGACAGATGTGCTAGCATGGAAACATAGGATACCCAGAGGGTGTTAGTGCAAAAATCCTGGCATATATGTTGACAGGCATGTTTGTTCTGTGTGCCAGTATAATAGGAGAAATGTTTCCTAGCCTCATCCCAAACCAGAATGGTGGGCTTCCTTACACAAAGTATCCAGAAGGCATCTGGTATGCCCCTCAACTCTGTTCTTGCCCTAATGAATGTTACTGTTTCTTCAATATGTTATTACAGCATTGCTTTTTGCTTTCTACATAGACAGTCACCCATGCTATACATACCATGCACCATGGAATGTCTGATGTTGGAGTCCCCTCTATATGCTGTGAATACCACTGGTTAATAAAGAAACTGTCCTGATTGGGTAGAACAGAGCTAGGTGGGGAAAACTAAACTGAATGCTGGGAGAAAGGAGGCAGAGTCAGGGAGAAGCCATAGAGTTGTTCCCGGAGACAGACATGCTGGAACCTTACTGGTAGGTAGGCCATGAGTCTTGTGGTAAAGTACAAAATAATGGAAATGGGTTAAATTAAGATGTAAAAGCTAGTCAATAAGAAGTTAGAGCTAATAGGCCAAGCAGTGATTTAATTAATACAGTTTCTGTGTGGTTATTTTGGGAGTCTAGGCAGCTAGAAAACGAACAAACAGCCTCCTACTACAAATGTCTTAATACATCACTTGAAAAATGCTTCCCTTGAGACATTTGAAAAACAGCAGGCTCTATGTGATAAGCATTCTCAGAGCCAAAAGAATTTTGTCTCTACATATGGCTATTGAGCATTTAAAATGACACTAGTATTAATTGAAGGATGAAATTTAAAATTCTTACTTTTTAAATTAATTTAAATAGCCATATGTAGTTAACTGCTACTAACTATAGCCTGTAGTGACATTTCATTTGTGTTTTAATAAGTAAAGCTTGCCTGAAGATCAGAGAGTAAAACAGCCCCACTAGTCAGCCTTACAGACCAGGCAGTGATGACACACACCTTCAATCCCAGTAGCCACATTAGTTTGCCATAGAAACTGGGTGGTGCATGCCTTTAATCCCAGAGGTGCACACCTTTAATCCATGCCCTAGAGAGGATTATCAAATAGAAGGAGACAGCTCTCAGTGTCCGTCTCATTCTGAGATTCCTGGAGGCAGGATCCCCATTTTGGACTGAGGTAGAGGAAAAAGCCAGTGGCTGGCTGTTTTGCTTTTCTGACCTTCAGGTTGAACCCTAATATCTGTCCCTGAGTATTTATTAATCGTGCTTCAATAGCCTTAACACTTTTATTATTTGAAATTCTACTGCAACTTTTGAAGAGTGATAGAGACATTCAGTAGTTACTGTCGACTATAAAGCACTTTAAAGTAAGTGTGTTGGAACATGGCTTCCTTATAGAGCGCTTACCTAGAACATACATGGTCCTGGATTTAAAATTTGGTACCAACTCCTTTTAAAAAGGTCACGTGACTCAAGTTTTGAAGGCTATTTTAAATACTACAATAGCAAACAAACAAAATTGTGCTCTTTCTTCTTACCGCATTTAGGTTTATCAAATGATGCTATCCACGATCAGGACTTGGAATGGCTTTGGTTTTGGTGCAGTATAAGAGACAAACTTTAAAATATATGTATACATATATGTAGATATAAATATGTACATATGTGCATATATATGTATATGAAGTGAGAGCTATGTAGGGGATAATTCAAAGTTTATAATTCCTTTTTGCCTTGAGTTTAAACCCTTATAAAGTAAGGTAATTTTTTTTTTTGTTTTTGTTTTGCTTTGTGGTGCAAACTGGAACCTGCGTATGCCAGATAAATAGTCTACCCCTGAGCTACATCCACAGCTCCAGTTTGGCATTTTACACTCAGGACACAGAGCATTCTCCATATCCTGTTTCCCACATTAATCATGTATATAGCTATGTTCAGTTATTGAAAACAACCTAGAGTTTGGTTTGTAATATTCAGTAGCCAATTGTAGGCACTGAACACACTGGCAGGTAAGGGCAGGCCCAGGAAGTCGCTTGCTGTAGCTCCTAACTGTGACATGGACACTGAGGTCAGCTCTGAGCCTGACCCCTTCCCCCTTTGCTTTAGTCACTGACATCATGAGTTGAATGCACGGGAAGCCGCCCTCTCACTGAGTAACAGTGTCTGCATATAGGGGGCCATGAGGAAATGGGCAGCTGGTTCTCTCACCGGGCCTCATGTCTGTAGCACTGGGACTCAGCACTCCCTCCTCGAAGGGGACATCCATTCCCACATCCTCCGATGGGGATCTGAAAAGAAGCAAAAGAGACCATAAAAACACCACACCTGGCTTTACTGTCTTTAAAATCAGTTAACAGAATGGAGGATTGACATTTCAGCTGACTTGGTGTAAGCCCAGTATGTAAGTGCAGATCCCATTGGTAAGTGGCCCCAAACGCAGTTTCTGTGAATGAGAACCACAAATGCCAATTTTGGTGACACCACTAAGAGCAGTTTGACTGTGAACCACAGTGACTTCTCCAGCTCCAACAAGAAATACAAATCCAGTAAGACTTCAGGAACAGAAAAATGCAAAACACTAATTCATGGCAAGGGATATTGGACTTATATATTTTTTTTCCAACATGAGAGGCAAAAGCTGTGCTCTACAGTAGACATACCCGAGTATCACCCTCCCCCTCTATAAATGGGGCTGCATACCTCAGCTGCACCTGCCAAGGGCAGGACACTCCACTGATCTCACTTTTGAAGCTTGGAAACCCGGGCTACTCGACCTACCTTACTCCGTGTTGAAGGACAAGCAATGAGAGCAACACACCTAACTTCTGAGCAGACAGGGGCTGGCACTCTTTCCACCCACCTCTGAATATTTAAAGATTCCCTGTGGCTGTGTGTTCCTGGAGATGAGTTTCCCCATTAACCATCTCTTGCCTCTGCTCAGAGCTGAGCCCCGTCCCATTCCTATCACCCTCCTCAGTAAGACAAAGGCTGAGGAACCTGGGAAAGTAGAGAAATCTTGACAAATCTGCATGTTCTTCTAGGGCGCTGATGGCTGTAGACTGAAATCCTCTAGTTTTAATTCTTTGGCCCTTGTCCAGTAAGTGCTCACCTGTCATGGTCTCACACATATATTCTCGGTGGCTTCCATGAAATTTTAATCCTCTATGGTAAATTTTCAGATGTAGGCACAAATCTAAGTTTAAATAGGCTAACTTTGTACTCAAGGTCTCAATTTGTTTTCTTCCTCTATCTCTCCATTAATGAGCCTCTTTTTCTATACCAACTTGGATCTACCAAAGATTTGGAGTTTGCCAGACTTCTGTAGGAGTCAGGTTAAGTCCTCTGTTATCAACAAAGCCCTGGTGTGACATGATAAGTCCTATGCCTCTAGTAATAACTATGCTGGCTTTGTTTCTTCAACAGATATGTGTTGACGGTCTACTATATGCTGAGAACGGAGCATCCCATCATGGAGATGGGATGATGGAGCTGAAACCATGCCCAGTGCTCCACACAGCTCCGTAGCCACTTCCCCGGGTAAAAAGTGCCCGTGTCTGTCCCACTATCTCCAAAGACCCTTCTAAAACATAGCAGCAGGAATTGTTAAACATCCCCAAAGGTCCAGATGCTAAAGGCTCTGTTCTGACCCTGTGGCACTCCTGAGGTATAGAATCTTTAGGGGACAGGCCTACTAGAAGGAAAGTATGTCACTGGGAATGCAGTCTTGAGGGGGCTATTGGGACACTGCCTCAAGTCTCTTTGCTTCCTGGCTACCATGGCTGTGCCCTGTAACTCACTGCTGCCACGGCACTCTGCCTCACCAAAGGCTCCAAAGAAGCATGGCCAAGCAGCCATAGACTGAAATTTCTGATGCTATCAGTCAAATACAATTCCTTCCTCTTTAAGTTTTTAAGTCTTGTCAGCAACGGGAAGCTGACTAACTAGGAAGTGTCTCTGTAGAACATCTGTGGCTTTGACCTTACGTGTTCTTAAAACTGATCCTGCACCAGAGCTGCGGGACAGTGGGCAAAGCTGGAGGTATAGTTTAGTAGTACAGCACCTGGCTGGCATGTGGGAAATGTGTATTCAATCTCTAGCTACACATGCATGAGCTCAGACCGAGGAGGGCACTCAGTGGCTTGTCTATTTTTCTCTCCTTGTTCCTCTGACCCAGGGTTCCTCACTGAGCCTGGAGCACATGATTTTCAGCAAGTCCGGCAGCCAGAAAGCCTCACACTCCTCCTGTCTACCCCCAGAAGGGTGGGAATGCTAGCCCAGCTTTTGGTCTGGGTGCTGGAATCCAAACTCCAGTCCTCCTGTTTAACCACAAAGCCCTCTCTCTGGCCCTGAGGTTCTGATTTTGGAAGTCCTGGGATTCAGAGGGATAGATTCCTAATTTACCAAGATGGCACAGTTTGTCATATATGACATACACACACACATACACGTATACACACACATTGACCTTGGTGTCTCAAGTCATCTGTGTGGCTTTCTTTAACATTGAGTCACTATATCTGTCATGTAGAAAACTGCTGCTAAGAGCAGTTAGCCTCAACACTTAGATCAAGCTGGGTGTGGTGGCACACGACTGTTATCTCTGTACTTGGGCGGCAGAGGCAAGGATCAATACCAGTCAGCTACAAAAGGAGTGGGGGGGGGGCAGGGGTGTGTCCATGAAACCCAGTCTTGAGAACAAAAGAAAAAGAAGATACAAAACAAAACAAAAACAACAAAAGACTTGAAAACAAAGCCAGCTAGATTAATCACTTGCTGTGTGCTACAAAACATGTTATGCCATCATTTGTTTCTGTTTCCTCACCAATAAGAGAATGTGACAGTTCTTTGGCATGACTGATGACAGAAACCACCGCACCTATCATCACCAAAGTGAATTTTGTTCTCCAAGCTAAATGCTTCTCCATGAAGCTTCATGACAACAGCAATGGAATCTATCTTATTCGCTGTTGTATCTCCAGCACCCAGGCGAGTAAATACCCAATAAGTCTATGTTAGACAGGAGTACTTGAACACACATAATTTCTCTAGACTTCTGTCCGAGAGCCAATCTTAAATGACTGAAAAAGCTTCAGATTCTGAGTGACCATCACACTGAGCTCAAGGCCGACGTCACAATACTTGCTTGACTGTGCACATAGAAGTTCAGGCTTCAGCCTCAAAATAGGGCTGGGGGTTTTAACTGTGAAAAAGAGCATCAAGCTAAATTTTGTGGGTTTTACGAAGTCTGTGAGTCACCAGTAATTTGGTGAAGTTCTGGCTGTGAGGTCAGGATTCTGAGCTGTGGTTGCCTTAACCACTGATGAGCTGATTGGCTGAGAAAACTGGCTGCCAGTTTTAAGAGTTTTAAATAGAGACAATAAATAGCCAACATCACAGACTATGGAGACTAAACATACACAATAGACATGAAACCCTCTGTCTGAGCTTAAGGTATCCTTACAGTTAAAAAATACCATCAAAAGCAGTGGTTTAACTGAAGTATGGGTTGTACATGTTTGAACAAAACATCGCTAAGATTCCTATGAATTGTGTATGAACCCAGGTAAGAGGTAATTTCACAGCTGCACAAATCTGCAGATCCTAGCATGCCTCCCAGGTCGGACGTTCCAGAACAGAGCCTGAGCCCTCAGCAACTGTCCTCAGCACAAGGTGGAGACCTGTGAAGACAGAGCTGGAGAGCCCTGCAGACAGGATCCGGGAAAGGGAAAAGCTGAAGGCTATGCTCCAGGTGTTTGGAGTCAAGAACTCCCGACAAGCCCATGGACATTCAGAGGCTATGAGGGAAATCTGAGCCATAAGAGCCTAGAAGCCAGTCTAGGAGAGCCCAGGCAAGGCTGAGGGGCACAAACATCTGTAGGAAAGAAGTGGCCTGAAGAAGACTAGGTGGCAGAAGTGTGCCCGGTGAGCTGGCTATGTGTCTCCACCAAGAGGATGCCTCATGACCGTTCTGTGGGTTCTTTAGTGGATAGAATAACGTCACCACTTGTCCCTGACTCCTGATCTTTTGAGTGACCATGTGACTTGCTGTAGCCAATGAAAAGACTTAGGAACAGGAGTATGTGGTATCATCCTTCCTGTGTTGGTGGTCTTGAGGGTTCTGCCTGGCTAGATTTCCGGTGCCGATGATGAGCTGAAGACCAGTGGGTACATGAACAAGAAATGGCTTTCTGTTCTGTTTTGCTGTGAGACCGTGCCCTCACCTGCCCATTCTGATACACACCAAACTTTATTCCTTCAGAGGGAATATGTGGTTCACACTGTGGTCCAAATGTCATTTGCTAATTTGGATATCCCATTTCCACATTCCCAGCACAGTCTGTGTCTACAATACACATCTTGCAAGTGAAGACATGAATTTGGGAAGGCATAAAAGGTTTTCAAATATTCCATAAATTGAAGTATCAAAATAACACCTTTATGCTTTTTTTTTAAAAGGTCATCATATTTACTCAATTCACTCAATTTATTTAATTTTTCTTTAAATTGGTGTCAGAGGGCTGGAGAGATGGCTCAGAGGTTAAGAGCATTGCCTGCTCTTCCAAAGGTCCTGAGTTCAATTCCCAGCAACCACATGTTGGCTCACAACCATCTGTAATGAGGTCTGGTGCCCTCTTCTGGCCTGCAGGTATACACACAGACAGAATATTGTATACATAATAAATAAATAAGTATTTTTTTAAAATAAATAAATAAATAAATTGGTGTCAGATTCAAGTAAAAATTATTTTGAAATGAATGTTTATAGCAGTAATATTCTTACTTAAATTGTCTAGAATAAATTAATCATGTGAATTAAGTAAAATATTGCTTTTAATTTCAATTTAGAGACCCTTTGGTCTCTTCCCTCTGTGGTTTCTGTCTTTGCTAAGTAAGAAGAGAGAAAGGTCTTAGCTATATCTAGCAGAGTATAATGGCCTGTATATGTGCTTTCTCAATGTCCCCCCCACACACACACATAGCCATAGTTTCTGTGGCTTCTGTTACCAAACACAATTCTAGTCTAAAAATATTAAATGGAAAATTCCAGAAAGAAACAACTCATAATTTTAAAAACTGTTACATCATTGTTATAATTTTTTTATTAGTTATTTTTTTTACCTCTTACAATACCTAACTGATAAATTAATATTAGCATTGGTACAGATGGACAGAAAAAATTGCAATGTACTGTCCATAGACTGTCTTGGAGATGAAGTGAGGCTACCCTACAGAAACATTGGTCCTACCATATGAAATTGAATACCTAGACAATGATGAATACATTTCCGAGCTTAAACTCTGCCAAGAGAAATTCCCAGATAACATAATGAAGTTATTAAAAAGTCAATGAGTGGGTAAGATCTCTAGACTAGACACTGGCCAGTCTAGGCCTTGCAATGCTGGAAGAAAGTCATAGACCTAACCTGTTGCAGAAGGCTCTAATAAAAAGATTAGAGAAAACTCCCTCTAATAAAAGCAGATGAGGAAGTCTCCATTCTCTGGCTCTGGAACGCATAGTCAGATAGGTGTCTTGGGTGGAAGAGGAACAGCAACCTCTAAGAACTGAAGTACTAGTCACGTGCTAAGCATGTCCTCATTTCTATGACCTAAATGACAGGCAAAACCCCAACCAAGAAACAGGATCAAAGAAGCCATATGACCTGGAGTTCCAGAAGAATGAAGTATAAAGTCACTTGGGAGCACTGACTAGGAGTCATTGTAAATCCTCTGAGGAAAAAGACAATGGGGAGACACACACATACACACACACACACTAAAAAACAAAAAACCAAAATTAACTATACTAATGGGGCATTACATATGAGTTATTGCCAAGAGACTTAATAAATGGGGAAGAAAGTAGCAATCCAAGTACTTTGAAAGAGTATGAAAGAGACTGCGATGATTAAAGAATAATTTCTGTGTTGAATCATTGAGATGGAGCTGAGCATGTAAAGTCACTTAAACCCCGAGCAGCCATGCTGCTTACAAAGAAGTATCTAGCTGGGTGATATGGCACACACCTTTAGTCCCAGCACTCAGGAGGCAGAGGCAGGTGGATATCTATGAGTTAGGGGCCAGACTGGTCTACATATGGAGTTTCAGACCAGCCACATCATAGGCAAGATCTTGTCTCAAAAATAGAATGAAATAAATAAAAATAAATAAATAAATAAAAAGCAAAGCATCTAAGAGCCAGGTATTAATATCAGCTGAACACACTGTCACACTGTTAAGCAGAAAAGCACTGTCATGGTAAAAAAAAAAAAAGCCAGTATTTAGTATTAATGAAGATAATTTTTCAGAACACAATAATCTAGTATTAACACTTTAACAATAGAGCCTCATAAGATATAAAACACAAATGCAATATGAACTGAAATATATAGTAGATTTCATAGAGGAAAATCTTGAATGTATATCTTAGGAATATTTTAATTTGAAAAGAAATAGATAAGAACACAGGAAATCTGGAGAATATAACAATACCTTTCTCTAAAGGGCACATCTGCACTCAGCAAGAACATTACATGTTTTCAGACTCAGCACATAGGCTGCCAATCCAAATACACCCAAGGTCAGCATCGTATGGGCTGTTCTTTAACTTCAGGCCATCTATGTAAAAATTAACTACAAAACTGCGGTTTAGAGCCTGAGAAACATTTCTAAGTGACCACACAGTAAAGCTCACTTATCATGTGTAAGAACAGTTTCAAAGAGCTCACAAGGAAAGTGACCTTGAATTTAGCCACTAGAAAGCAAGACAGCTGGCCGGATCAGTGAAGAGTGAAACTCCTACAAGAAGGAGTACCCTGCTGCGGTGTGCTTCGATGCTCTTGACAGGAAGTCTGTGCCCGCTCTAATGACCTGAATGTCAGCAAGCGTGGGGGTGGGGGGCAGTGACATATCTGAAACTCTCTGGGTTTAAGAATGGATTCTGTGTAGGCTGATAGATGACAGTGCACTCCTGGGTTTTATGCTTCTAAGTAAAGAGGGGCCAATTCCAGTAGTGGGGACTCCTTGTCTCACACAGTGATAGGCAGCATTGGAATTTCCGTCATAGCTAAAGGCATTCTCTCACACTTAGCACAGGGAAACAATTATATCCTTTCTACATTTCACAGGTCCTAGCGCGTGCGCGCGCGCGTGTGTGTGTGTGTGTGTGTGTGTGTGTGTGTGTCGTGAGCACACGTGTGTCCCATAGAAACAGCCTTGCCTGGAGCCAGGTTCTTTTTAACAAGAAATGAGCAATGAACCAACGACACTTGGCACAAGCAGCACTACTAGATGTAATGTTTCCTGACAGGCATGCACACCCAGCAGCAGGTGGCAACCCTTTCTCAGAATAACCACTGTTAAAAATTTGGCAACCAAAAAATACAGAAACAATGTAGTGGGTCAAGCTGGGTTTAGGGATTGTTCTTTAGAAAAGCACTCTTTGATTATGCTGATATATTTTTGGGAAAGGGTTACATAAATATGTTTTCTGTAGGTCACACTTTCTAAAATTCTTCCGGTTTCCTTCTAGTCAACAAAGATATACATGTCTGATAAAACTGCTTTCTTCCAGAAGTGAGATAAAAGAAAAAAGAAAACAAACAAAAGCTTCCTTGGGGTATTTATTGTTTTTTGTTGGGCACAGAAATTAGCTCAGTGGTTGGAGGATTGCCATTTCGAGAGTCTTGTCTGATATCGTGGCTGCAAGATTTAACTATAGTACTTGTCACCCCGTGAACCCAGAGCTCCTACTGAATTGCTCAGAGCAAGAGGCAGGTTGGACCTGCAGCAGGTTTCACACTCAGCTTCCCCCAAAAGAGGCACACTGCAGGAAGTTGAGGTGAAGCCCATAAGTCAGCTCTTCGCAACAATCCCCTATCAGTGGCTCCCTATCCCCCTACATGTAAGCTTTGTAGCCAGGCAGGAGTAGAGTCCTAGACTCCTGTAGGCCCCAGGGAGATGACGACAGGAGGAGGGACAGGGAAAGAAGGGGATAGCGAGCAACAGAGGTGAGCAGTGAACATGTTCCCTACACTGCCTTCTCTAGGGGACTCTAGGGACAAAGGCCTCTCTACCTCCACAGCACCACACCTGCGGTCCTTACAGGACAGGAACACAAGGCAAGCCCCTCACTTGGGGTCAAACTGCAAAGTCATGAAGGCGCAAAAAGTCACTCTGTACCCCAAATGACCATCCAAACACTTATCGAGGGGCTCAGCGGTCAAGAGCGTTTGCTGCCTTTGAGAGGACTGGAGCTCAGTCCCCAGCCTTCACACCAATTGGCTCAAATCACCTGTGACTTCACAGGTCACCACAGATACTTACACAGATTCTCCCTCAGATACAGAACTTAAAATAAAAACAAATAATTTTCTATTAAGGATTCTTTTGGAATTGTTCTAGAAATACAGCACTTAAGTAGTTTTGTGGGCATATTCTTCCCAATGACTCTAGTATGTGCTAACATCTGAGGAGCACTGACTGGACATAGTTTGCTTCTGGATAGTCATTCAACTCTTGGTGGAGAGCAAAGAAACATGGAGAATTCTGTTTCTTGCTGCAGGCTTTCAATATTTTTCTATAACTTGAAGAGATAGTATAGATGTGCTTATCATGGCTAAGTTGAGTTAGACAAGTTTGGGGAGATAACCCAGTCGGTAGAGTGCTTGGCCACAGAAGCAAGAGAACATGAGTTGAACTCCCAGAACCCATGTGAAAAAACTCAGGCCCATGACATGCACTTGTAACCTCAGCACTTCGGGGGTGCAAACAGGTGGACCCCTAGGGCTTGCCAGCCAGCCAAACTGGCCTATTTGGTCAAGAAACAATGTGGGTGGCTGCTGAGGAAGGACACTGGGATTGTGAGGTGGGTTGAATGAGAAGGCCCACCATAGACTCATATTTTGGAATGTTCGGTCCCCAGTTGGCAGAGCTTTTGGGAAAGATCAGGAGACACAGCTTTGTTGGAAGAGGTATCTGCTGGCCTGGTCTGTCACCTGGGTACCCTGTCCCTTTAAGAGACAAGCCCCATCCACTCCCACCCCCCCTTCTAAGTAAAGAGGGGCTGACCCCCCCCCAAGCAAGCTGGTCCCCACCACTCTGCCTTTCTTCTGGAGAGGCAGCTTCTGCTTCTCTCCCTTTTCCCTTCCCCCTTACCCCCCTTCTTCCCTTCCCTCTCCACAACTCACTAAATAAACTCTATACCCAAACTCTCTCTCTGCATGGCCTGTCTGTCTGTCTCTCACCTGCTGCTGTGGTCTCCCACCCACCAAGGGTGGATCTGGGCCACTGTGGGAGGCACCAATCCCTAGGCGAGTGGGCCTGAGCTGTGTAAGAAAGCAAGCCAGTAAGCAGTGTTCTTTCATGGTTTCTGCTTCAGTTTTCTGCCCTGACTTCCCTCAATTATGGACTGTGTCTTGAAAACGGCTTTTGGTTCTGATATTTATTGCAGCAACAGAAAACCCCTGAACAGCAACCAAAACACTGACAAGCCACAGTTCAGGTTTCTTCTTGAAGAAAACTCCCGGCTTTTGTCTCTGTTTCAGATTAGACTGCTTATTTCCTCAAGATTGCTATCTGAACACACTTACTGCTCTCAACCTTGATGCCACTTTCTGGAGTCCCTTCTCATTCCAGATGGCTCAAGAACAGAGTCCTGGCTCCAAAGCAGTCTCAGGAGGTTCTTGTGTCTTGGGCCTCTCTCTCAGGCTCCTTTGCTCTCTTAGCCTGTAAGCCCAGCTAGTCCACTACTGCTCAGTTGGCCAACTCAGACACCAGATGTGACCCTCAACTCAGAGGTGGTCATGTCTCATAGAAGCCTGTGCTGACCTCACATGGAACCTTAAGACAGTCCTTTGGTTTCTGATTTGAAGCTTGCCTGTTTTCTGCTGTACTACGTGAAGCCAGAAATCCTGGACTCCAGTGTTGATCAAGCATAGGGCCCATTCATGGTGGAGATGAAGAGCTATGGAACCAAACCAAATATTTACAGTGGGAAGAATAAGAGGGATGGAAACAAGACATACAGCATAGATGAAGCCCTGAATTTAATGCCTAGAGCCAACAAAAACTTTTTCAAACAGCTGTGTAGCCTAGATTGGCCCGGAACTCCCAATCTTCCTACTGGGACCACTAAATCCAGCTCCCTCAAATAACAATTATTTACTATTGTTGTTGTTATTATTACATGATTTTTCTTCAAAACGTGATTTGGGAATATTTGGTGACTCTTTCAGACATGTTTCCCAAAGAAGTGACTAGATAAAGCTCAACCGGGTGAGGCATTTACCACCTTTCCCAGAAATAAAAGCTCGTCCAGGACACGGCAGCAGCTGGGAACGGGGATCTTAGAAGGGGACAGAAAACAGAAGATGCTTGTTTTCCCTTGGAACGAGAGTCATCAATGCCCAAGACAACAGGCTCCATCAGATGCTCAAGCAGGTGTCGAACCTCTTAGGGCATCAATCCAGGCTCCTGTACCCTCTACACCCTACTTCACCAGCATTCCATCTCTGGCATCCACAGCCTCCTCCCAGCCCCATCACAGCCAAAGGAAACACACTCAGAGGGGGGTTCTCCTTCACCCCATATCATCATGGCTTTGTTTCCTCTCCTGTAGTTCGAGGGTGTGAGAACACTGAGATGCCCGGGAAGATCTGGCACCAGAAACAACAGCAATAGTAGCCACACAAACACGTTTTCACCTGCTGACCTCACAGTTTGACATGCCGGTGCCAAGGGTGTGTGTGGCGGAAGACCTAAGTCAGCCAGTTCCAGAGAAGGGTGTGGCAGAGGGCTTTTCCTGTAAAGAGTCAGATTCTAAGCGTGTTCAGTTTGCATGTTTACATGTTAGCTCTGCCACTGAACACCAAACATCCACAGATGGCATGGAGGCAAATGGGTATGCTGTGTTCCAGGGGCCAGTGGTGGAGCTCAGTGGGAGTCGCAAGGCTCTGAGTTCAACTTCTGCCAAATCTCTCCCCTCCCACCAGGTACAGCACAGGTGGTCAGCTAAATCTCACCTGGATGGGACTGTTTGCCAACATCTGCCCCAGAGTGAAAGACATAGAAAAACATTTTATTTTCTTGAAGTTGGATGCATTTTTTTTTCCAAAGTGTGAAGCTTTAATATTGGTGCAAATAGCACTCCTAAATGTGTCTGTGCACTGATAAGGAGTGTAAATTGGGGTACTGTTTTGGGCTATATTTATTAAAATATTTGGTGTGACAGCTTTTGATCTGCCACCCTAAGAATGGTCATGGATATATATATATCTGGACCCATATATAAAGATGTGTAGCATTAAAAACAAACAAACAAAAAACCTTTCTATGAGCAGTGTCAGATTGACAAAGGTACAAACAGGACATGGTTACACCTTTTCCTAACTATCCAGGCAAGACGAGGGCAGAACCACAAACCCATTGTCTAAGCAGATAGCCAGCTGGAAGCGCAGAACGGGGCAGCCTGTGGAAGGAGTCCCACGTCTTCATTCAGAGTGAACACTCCTCATTGGGGGACAGGAAGCTACACCCCATTCCTCCCAGTCAAGTAACACCCCTCAGGGTTCCCCCGCTCCTACTCTCTAGTCTCCTGTACACACAGACTGGGTAATGGCTGAGTTTAGTATCCTGGAGTTAACATTTTCAGAGAGACTTTCAGGAAAATATCAAGGCTGTTGAGAGCCTCTTGCCATCTCTCTTTTTGAGGTTAAAAATATTTGGCACCGTTTTGTCCTGGGCCCTGGCCACTAGCTGCTCATTCAGCTACTAAAGAAAACTGTCCACTAAAATATTTTATTTCAGGAAGTGAAAAATTATTTTGTTTTCAAAAAATGTTAAAGGCTAACTGATAAGAAAGTAATGGAACATAACATGACACTCACTGGAGTAAAAGTCTAAGTGCATTGGTGTGTAATGGTGCTTAAGATATGTATAATTAAAAATTCAAGTTAACAAGGTGGCATGTTTTGAGTGGTACTATTTACATAAAATTCACTACACATACTTTTAGGTGTGTGTGTGTGCATGCACATTTGTGTGTCTAGGACAAAATAGACATCAATTGTGAACGTCTGTATGGGGTAGGTATAGACAAGGAAGGGCATTTCTTCGTTTTTCTTAGTCTAAGCTTTTAAAACACAAGCATTTGGCAACATTAGAAAATATGAAAGAATTTGAAAATAATAAAATTCTTAAAGAATTTCTATAAATGATACATGATGGTGATACCTATAATTCCAGTACTTGGGACGGGGAGGCAAGAGGATCAGAATTCAAGATTATACTAGGCTGCATTGTGAGTCCAGCGTCAGCCTGGGATACATGAGACCCTGTCTTAGATCAAAACAATGCAGGGCAGGCAAGATGACTCAGTCAGTAAAGGTACTGCCAAGTCTGATGATTTGAGTTCAGTCCCCAGGATTCACATGATGAAATGAGAGAATACTCCTGCCAGCTGTCCTCTGACCCCCAAAAGTGACCATCCCAAAACATAAATGTAAAAGAACAAAGCAATATAAACAAACAAGAAGCTCAAGGGATTTTAGAAATCATCACTAGACAAATCCAAATCACAGTAGAGAAAAAAAGGAATGCTTAGTAAGTCACCATTTCCCTTTGTCTATCTATAGCAGTATTAGCTGTTACCCAGTGCCAGATTCTCTGGGATTTTGATGTTTTCATAACAAAAAGTAGGAAGGACAAAGCACAGGGGCTACTGAAATGCTAACATCATGGCGGAAAGCCTAGGCTAGCGCTACACAGCCGCCACTGCCCTCTGGCCACGCGTCCATCATATTGGTTCATCTTCATGAGAAAATTCTGATGATGTAATCTCAGGAAGCAGTGGAAAAATGAAAATAACTCCGACTCTGAAAGCAACACCTGCTTCTCACGGCAGCTGCTGTGCACAGCCTCCCTGACCCACCTTTTGGAGTTGGCTATCTTCAGCTGACCTAATTCCATCTCATTTTGCACTCAATTTTCAGGTATGTATATTATCTTTTAATCTGTCCCACACCTAGGAGTCTTTTTTCTCTACCTTTGTCTCTCTTATTGCTGCTTTGTCTACTTTGTTAGAATGGCTGCCTCTATTCTTGCTTTTGTCTTCACCTTTGTCTTTTCTTCATTAGTATTGTCTTAGTTATGCTATTCTTGTCCCTGAGGAACGTGAAAAATCAAACCAAACAAACTCTTAGACTCCACCGAAAACCTCCCTGTCTCCAGTGTCTCTACATTCTCCCCCCTAGTCCTAGGGTTTATCCGAGGGTCTTACCAAAGCAAGCCAAGTCTATTATCATTGAGCCACACTCTGAGCTTTAAGCTATTGTTCTCTGTGTCTGTTTCATATGAGAGGGCAGGTTCTGTCCGGACAAGCATAACGTCAGCTTCTGCAAGGCAGATGGTATGATGAGCACGGCAATAGAAAAGTCATGGACCACTGCTCTGTCTCCTTGGTGATCCATTAGCACCCATCATCATTTTCTAGGCTTCCTTACTGATGGGCCAATCATTTCCTCTAGGATTAAATTATTTTATCGGTTTAGTACTACACAGTCACTGCCGGGATGAAAAATCAAGTCATCTCTTGGACCCCTTGGAGGACTCATCAGAAGAACCTGGAGGTAGCCAGCTGTGGCAAGACTCAGGAAGATTCCAGAATATCCACCCAGTTTGGAAGACAGAGAACAAATGAACAGGGAGGATTGAGACTCAACCCTGTGTCCTTGGGCAAATGTGACAGAGAGTGAGGCTGTGGTACACATTTAAACCATCATTTCCCAAAGTCTGCACCCACATCTACAGATGAAACCCAAAACACTCTGGGCCAAATAATAGTGGGAAATGGCAGAGATGATCTAGGGGTTCTCCTCCTCAGGGCCCTTAGAAAGAATGTACACGGCCCTATTACAGATCTTGAGATGCTCTGTAGAACATAAAGCTGTTTGATTTTGTTTCATTCCAACGAACCAGACTTTTCTTATCTTTTCCCTTTCATTGTTGTCTTGTTCTCGGAACTAACATGCTAGTGAAGAACAAACTTGGAGATCCCTGAGATGTGCTGAGAGTTAGGCAGCACATGCAGGCCTCTCTGGGCCTTGGAGATTGCACCCAACAAGAATGTGGTGTATGGGTTACTTCTGCATCACGGTGACCACACAGCCTGATGGATACAATGAATTATTTCATTCCATTCTGGTGGGGAGGCATGGAGAGCTGGGCAGTTTATGGCAGTAGGCGTGTGTGATGGAGGCTGTTCACATCACTGCAGAACAGAAAGCTGAGCATGGAAGAGAAGGAAGGGACCAGGTAGCAGCTATACCCTCCCAAGGTCTGACTCTAATGACCTACTTCCTCAGTTGAGCCACATCTCCTTCGGCCTCCAGAGCTTCCCAAAATACCTCCGGCAGCTGGGGAATAAGCATCCAGACATGAACCCGTGGGGGACACTTTAGAACCAGGCTGTTAACATCATTCCCCATCTCCCAAATGACATCTCACAACACAAAACACATTCAGTTCAACATCAAGAGTCCCGTCTCACCAGTTCCCCAAACTGCTCAAAAGTAAAAGTTCAAAGTCTCTCTTGAGACTCAAGACAAACTCTTAACTAAGAACCTTTATAAACTTGAGAAGGAAGTTAAATATTTCCAAGATACAGTGGCACAGAGTAAAGATCCCCATTCCAGAGGTGAGGAAAGAGGCCACAGAGAGGAACGGTGGGACCACAGCAAGACCGAAACCAGCAGGGCAACCATTAAGTCATGTAGCATCTTGTCTGGCACTCGAGGCAATTGGTGACGTAGTATGGGCTCCCCTGGGTTTGGTAGCCCCATCCACATGGCCCTGCTGTTTACAGCTTATACTGCCTCCCTTTTGGGCTATCTCCACTAAGTGCCTCTAGCTGTTCTTAGCCACACGGCTGGCCTCTCCAACAATCCAGGTCTCCATTTTGATTATGCACCCGTCTCATAGAATTACACAAAGCTTTCTTAGGGCCTCCTCATAGGGAACTTGACCTTGCTATACATCACCTGGCCTCACAGACCTTCCTATGAGTGTAGGCTTCTTCAACACTAGAACAGCTGTCTTCTGCATGCCTTCAGGAGCAGCACAGAGTGAATAAAAACAGGCTCTGCCACCAGTGCAGGCAGCAACCAGGCAACCTGGATCACAGCTGCAGCAGCCTCCAGTGGTTAAATCGCGGGGGAATACTCCCTGTGTAGCCTTGCATGAATGGTGCTCCTCTTTTAAAAGGGAAATCTTTCAGATGGGTTTGCAGTTTTACACTTTGGAGTTGAAAATAGGTTGGGTGCAGCCAATGTCTGAATTGCCCTCAAGGTACCTCTCCTATCGCCTGGGAAAATGACACCAATTTCTGTGACAGTGGCGGCTTCTTTGTCCTAGCTAAGGATGCTTCTTTTTCTGGTCACAACTTCAAATCCTTCTTCTCTACCTTTTGCTCTAGATTCTCACTATAAATCTGGCTAAAAGCAGCCAGCAATTACAGCAATTTGAACACTATGCTGTCCTGACATCTCCTCTATCACATTAATGCTCATATGTTTGAGTTCAGTTCCATTCAGTTTTCGAGGACACAGGTAAACACAAGGTTTTGCCAGAATGTCACATTGGAGGTCCAATGTTTCATAAAGTCTTTGCTGTCAGCATTTCTATGAACATTCTGGTTTTCCAAGCCTGCACCAGGATGGCACAGTAAGCTATGTTTACGAGTCCACGGATACTCTAGCTTGCCTCATCCAACTCCCAAATGTCTCCCACAAACCACTCCAGTGTCCCAAGAGCCGTGTGTTTAGGTTTCATCACAGCAATGGTCCTGTTTCTCTGGAACCACTTTTTTTCCTTCCTTCTTTCCTTCCTTCCTTCTTTCTCGTTTTGTTTTTGTTTTTTTAGACA
>JAQHUG010000105.1:3656329-3694174 GCA_028555095.1 Dicrostonyx torquatus | reverse complement strand
AAAACTATCTTGAGTGAGGTAACACAAACACAAAAAGAGAAATATGGCATGCATTCATTTATAATGGATATTAGTTGTTAAGTAAATGATATCAAGCTATAATCTGTAGACCCAGAGAGGTTAGGTAAAGAGAAGGGCTCTGGGAAGGGGATATTCCAGGGAAGGGGAAATAGAATAGATTTTATAGGTGAACTGGGGACAGGTGGGGATAGGAGCAGGAGGGATCAGGTATGGGGTAGCTGGGATGAAGGGAGAGAGTATGTGGAGAGATGGCTGACATTGGGGCCATTTGATGGGCAGTGTGGAAACCCAGTGAAGTGGACACTTCCTGGAATCTATGAGGGTGACTGAGTGAGGACTCCTAGGAATGGGGTATGAAGTCTGAACTGGCCATCTCTTGTAGGCAAGGCTTCCAGCACTTGGTTGCATCTGGTTGAGTTGGTGGCAGAAAGGGTCCTGTGGAGATCTCTAAACAACCTAGGCTGATGCTAAGAAAAAAGAAAAGAAAAACAAGCAAACAACCCAGTAAGATCTGGTAGTAGTTTTAACAAATAGTGTCTTTTATTTCTTCCAAAAGGTTATGACTTGTTTATTTATGAAATTTGGCATTTAATACTTTGGGATCATGGTTGGCCACAGGGAACTGCAATGGGAGTTAGTGAAAACACCCATTAAGGGGCTGACTACATTTAGATGTGATGGTGTTTCTGTTACATTCCTTCCTTTCTGTTAATGACACATCCGTTACCCCTAGAAGAACCTTTGTTCCATCATGTGAAGTATAGGGATTGGTGAGTCGAGGTTAATCCCTCTGCCTTCAGGAATAATAAGGCCAGGCTAGACCAACTAACACAGTCTCCACCTTTGCCAGTGAATGGTACTAGAGTACGCATGTGATCTAAACTGTTGTAGTTAGACTCAATCTAGAGTCATGGTATTTGGAAGAAAAAGAGTGCTTTCTGTGGGGATTGCCATATGACGGCCATGAAAACTTCAGTGCATTGAGGCAAAAATAATTCAAGAGCTGAGAAAAGAGACAGCACCGAAGGGCGGAAAATAGGAAGAAAAAGAAAAACACTGACTGTATGATTTGAGCTTATCTACCCATTTCTGCCTAGAAGCAGATTAGTTCCTGAATTCTTTATAATATGGACCACCTCATGTTCTTCGTTAACTTAAGCCAGGGTAGATTTGATTTTAGTCACCAGAGACTCAACACTGGTGTGAGAGATAAAACAGACCTGGGCGGGGGGGGGGGAGAAGAGTATGTATATTCACAGATGTCTTTGCTTCTCTTTTTGTACTTATTCCACAAATATTGGTCCATTTTCTAATGTGGCCTAGAGGTCTTTAAGGGTCTTGCGAGTGGTGGGAAAACAAGTGAGTTTCCATGTGTACATTCTGTTGGTGAATGGGAAAAGTGCTCCCAGAACACTTGGGAGCAAGTCCCTGACGTATTGTTGGATGAAAACATCCTGACATGTCACTCTGAGAGCATGTCATGAAAGAAGATATGAGAGCATGTGGCAGAGGCTGTTCACATCATAGTGGATCAGAAAGCAGAAAGCATGGCTGGAACCTGGGGAGGGCAAAACCTCCAAAGGTCTACATGTGTCTGATAGGGCGCTATCTTTTTATTGCTAATAGCTATATTTTAATGCTATATATATTTTATTTGCTATTTAATTACTAATTAATAACTACATATTTATGGAGTACCTGTGAGGGAATCTCCAGAGAGGAGTAACCAAGTGGGGAGAACTTAACTATGAATGTTGGTGGCACATCCTGTAAGCTGGGGGACCAGACTACATAGAAAGGGGAGAGAAAGCAGGGCGGTGGTGGCGCACGCCTTTAATCCCAGCACTTGGGAGGCAGAGGCAGGCGGATCTCTGTGAGTTCGAGACCAGCCTGGTCTACAAGAGCTAGTTCCAAGACAGGCTCCAATGCCACAGAGAAACCCTGTCTCGAAAAACCAAAAAAAAAAGGCGGGGGGAGAAAGAGAAATCAGAGTACAAGAGCAAGCCAGCAGAGCTCAGGCATCTCAGACAGCCATGATGAACACGCCATACCTCCACACCATGATGGACTGAGGCCTCTGAAACTTTGACCCCAAATAAGTCTTTCCTCTCTTATATTGTTTCTCTTGGGCATTTTGGTCACAGTAGCAGTAGGAAAAAAAGGACTAATGGCCATGCTAGCCTCAAACTCAGTACATAGCTGAAAACAGCCTTGAATTCATGATCCTCCCACATCGACCTCACAAGTGCTGGGATTAGGTATGGATTACCATGACTGGTTTAATTCACTGACAAGGACTGGACCCTTGCAAATGCTAGACAATCTACTGACTGACTTAGGTTCACATCCCATCGCAGTGAGTCCTGAAGTTGGTCATGGAACCTAGAATCCAAGACTCATCACTGAAATTTCTGGAAGCTGGGAGTCTGTCACCAATGATGGAACTCTGAGGAATTCCCTATAGATCCACTGTCAGCTCTTAAAGTGTCTGGTATACGATGAATTGCTTTTCCCCAAATTCACATTTTGAAGACCCAATCCGGAGTATATGAATTATGATTAAATAAAAAGTAAAGATACAGTGTGAATGTGAGAATGGTATTTCATGGGCTGGGGATGCAGACTGAACAAAAGAGGGAAAAGTGAGCATTTTTTAATATTGAACTAAAACAAGGTTATGGGGAAGGGTCCTAATTTAACCTAATTGGTATCAGGGGATTTGGACACACTTGGACGTGACCATGAGAAGGCAGCTGTATGCAAAGAGAGAGGGCTTAGAGGAAACCCTTCCAGTTACTTCATGACCTCAAATTCTGCCTCCAGGGCAATGGGAAAATAGTTTCACTGTGTAAATCACTCTATTTGCAGGACTTTGTTAAAGGAGCAACTAACATGGGGCACAACCTTCTCCTCTGAAAATCACAGTTCATCTCTCAGATGTCCTCTGCTGCTGTCTGACAGATCTAGACATACACACACACACACACACACACACACACACACACGCACACGCACACGCACACACACACGGTCCCTAGGATGAGAAGTCTTTACTTACAGGTGCCCTATTGTACAGTCTAATCATATTCTACAAAACTAATTTATAAGCCTTGATTAATTTTCTCCTTTCCCAAGAGGTATCTCCAGCAAGCACATGAATTGTCAACCTCAGAAAAGAGAATGGATTCATTTAGTCATTTCGTTTTTGTTGTAAGTCTCCATCATGTAAATGTAGAAAGCTGTTTATGGAGAAACTGTTCATGTTTTTACATGCTGTTCTTAGAGTTACAGTATAATATAACTGTCTCATACAGCACTGTCATTTCCTGGTTACCACGTCCCTGGTGAGGGATACTAGTACTAGAGGTGGGAAGATATGGCTTAGAAGATAACTTCTCAGGTATAGTCCCAGCACCCCTTCAATGGCAAATAAATGAAAACAGCTAAAGATCAGTGCATACTCACCAGGTTAGCAAGAGTCAAGCTTGAGCTAAACTCAAAGTGGAAAAGGAACAAATAAAACACCATGAAAGGCTTACCATAGGGGGTCTAGTCTCTGGCTGTACAGTAATGAATGAAGCCTGAAGACCTCTGACTTAGATTAACACAAACAAAGCATCCCCAAGGCCTGGAGAGACATGGGGCTTGTCTGTCCATCCCCAGCCTGTTCTTCTTCATTATCATCACCAATTTTTCTTTAGTTCAATAACACCAACTCTCCCTTCATCTCTCTTACCTGCCTAATCTATCTCCTGATTCACTGCACCATAATATGATGTTTTTGCTCCTGTTTTATTTTAGAAGGAGCTAGCTGCTTCTAGAACTTCCCATTTCATCAAGCTTTCTGAGATATTTCTGGGATTGGAGGTGGGAAAATGTGATTGCTGGCTGGTGACATTTTCATTCTCTTGCTTCGTGATTCTCTTGCTCATGGGCAGTAGTAGCTTCCAAGCCGGGTTTGGATAACACGACACCTTGCTTTTCCAAGCAGTGTGGAAAGGGTGTGTTTGGTTACTACTTTTTCAAGTGGAAGACATTTTGAGGGGGGAAAATCTTTCTATAGGTAAAAATATACCTGATTCCTCTCTGATCGTTCTGGTAAAAGTTCAACAGACAAGTTGAACGCTGGCAGCGTACAGAAGTGTTCAACCAGTCTAGGAGAAGGGATTACAAAGCAAATGGACCAGAAACACATCTGCTCTCCGTGAATCTAAAATCAAGAGGACTAAAGGGAAAAGACACACAAATCCAACAAATCCACCCCAAACAGCACAGGAAAGGCTCGCGGCTGTGCTAGCGACTGAGGAAGTGGAGACCTGCGAATAATACTTCTAGTGACAGCTGGGCAGTAAACCAAGCTGAGGAGGTCTCCAGATAAGAGCTAGGACTAATACTGCTGGTAAACCCCAGAGGCAATAAAGGACAATAAAACAGCTTTGCTCTCCTCCCGTATTCTCCCTGGCCCCTATGACAGCCATCAAGATTCATTCTGTTGTCACAACCTATGAGTCACTCTCTAGAGCTTGTCATGGGCATGGGCGGTGTTTGGCCTGATCCCTGTGTCCCAGCTGGCTATTCTAGCATGACTCACACAGTCACTGCCCGGAAGGGAAGAGGAAACCAAAGGAAAAATTCTCCCCTTGTTCTCCGTGCCTGCCCCCACGACCGCATCACAGTACATACTCCAGGAAGTGCAGAGAGACCAGGTGAACTGTGGGCCACAGCAGGCTGAAGACAGACCTGGGTTTTCATTTAACAGGTGCCACTGCCTGAGTTGGCTCGATCTTGCTCTGAAGAAGACAGTTGCACTTTTTTTGCCTTGCTATATTAACTTATATCAAGCAACTCACCGAAGCTGAAAAGTCCGCCATGATGAACAAACAGATGCCTGACCTCAAGCTTGCCAAGTCCCTGAGCAATGATCCCACAGGCCCTCATTGTCTCCCATTTCCAAGCCCTATGGCTTTCTTCCTTTAGTTCTGAACCGCCTCCCTCCTTCTCACCCCAGGCCCAGGTCCAGTCCAGATAAGATATAGTCAGATTTCCACCTCCCACCACAGTGACTCCCACTGTCCCACATCACTGAGGCAGGCCTAACTCAAAACCAAACAAACAAACAAACAAAAAAGAAACCATTGGCTTCCAGAGTCAACACAATACATTTAATGCAAAGGTTTTGTTAGTGTTTCAGGACTCAACCATTGAGTCAGTCTCCCCTAACTCCTCCATCCACCCTGCTCTCCATATACAACCAAATTCTCTTAGTCTTCCAAGACTGTTACTAAAGGTTCTCATGATTATACTTGGCCTACCAAATTTTCCCACCAGAATCACTTCTCCAACTCTATCCTACCCCACCTCCACCCTACGCCTACCTCCACCTTACCCCCAATTCTATCCTACCCCAACTCCACCCTACCCCCAACTCCACCCTACCCCACCTCCACCCCACCCCAACTCTACACTCTTCCCACCTCTCCCCTACCCATGAATCTTACTCTTGTCCTCTGTCATGAAGGAACTGGAGCAGCATACTCTTTTACCTTGAAGTACCCAGAGTCCCTCAGTTGTCCCTCTTCCTGAATTGACTTCATACTGTTCTTGGCAAGTCAGGTGTTTCACTTCCTCCTCCCCATGAGGGTGAGAGGAGAGAGTGAATCCTAATTAGTTTTGGATCACATGCAGTCCTTAGGGAAAGCGTTTTGTTCAGAATAAATACACAAGTTCTGAGAGTTTGCTTGCATTTCCTAAATGGAAGTGCAAAGGTTATAGACAAATGAGGAAATAGCACCTTTCTCCTGAAAATAGATGTGTGGTGTTTTGTTTTACCCAGCATTGAGAAGTTGAAATATATGGGCTAAATTTTGCTAAAAGCCCAGAGCCACTGAATAAGCCAAATGGGATGAGAACAGAAATTCACTAGGATGCATCAAAGAGAGACCCACCTACGGCAAAGTTAACCTGATTTCTTGTTAATGGGAAGAAGGGCCTGAAGCACAGGGCTCTGCAAGCTACCTTCCGAATTACAGAGCTGCACCTCTGGGGGCTGCTTGGATGCTGCTGCCTTCAAATAACAGCAGCATCTTCCTATTTGCCTTTGAGTTGCAGGGCAAGGAGGTTCAAGCCATTTAAAGCATGGTGTTCACTATCCTACAAGAGTTTAATTTGCTGATAAAGGTATCTCTACACGAGCGATAGGGTTTTTTGTTGTTTTGTTTTTTGTAGAGCACAGATATGAAATTTCTCAACAATTAAGAGAAATTCCACAGCCTATTTTCTTTACTATTTAAATTTAATTATCCTAGATTTTATGTTCTGGGCATATTACCAACTATAATGCCGAGAAAACTTTCATCAAATGAAGAGTTTGAAATGACTTAGTCAGAAGCAGCTCCTGATCTTCGTGGGGGAGGGGTCCGAGGTGGGGAAGGGACCGGGTTAGGGCTGGGGCTGGAGCTCTAGCTCTTATCTGGTCGGGGGTTGGGAGGTTGGATGGGGGCTGGGAGGCTGGGTGGGGGCTGGGTAGGCTGGGTGAGGGCTAGGAGGCTGGGTGGGGTTTGGGGCTAGGGTTTGGCGCTCTCCTGGTTGGAAGTGGGTCTGGAAACTACTCACATAGTTTCCTGTGATTCATCTGCAGAAAGATGAGCACTGATAAAAAAAAATGATAAAAAAGTATACCCCTCTCCCTTAAAACATGACCAGTACTCCATTCCCAGGCCAGAATCTGCCTCACTTCACTTCCGCCAGGTGGAAATGTAGCCTTAGTCTCTAAAGTGGCCAGGGGGCATTTTAGCTTTAATTGCTCACACAATTGACTTTCTTGGTGAAACACTGACATATTTCATACATAAAATTGTGCTTCTGTCTCTTGATTTTGAGAAGACAATGGAACAACAGAAGCCCATTTTTGAGGGTGACCTATTTCTGTGGCTCAGAAATCAGGTAGGTTGTAAATATTCCAACACCCATCAGAGAAATACAAAGAAGTGGGTGTTGTGATATTTTAGCTTCAGTAACTTTCAGAAACACACAAAATGTGAACTAGGGCAGTCTGCCTTTCAAACATCCAAACATTATAGCAATCACCCCTCAAGAGTCCCAACAGTTTCAAAATGGTCACTTCCTCTAATTTTCTATCTGCGTATTCATCCTAGATATAAAGGAATAAAAATTGATTATAGCTATGCAGAGGTGTGTTAGAGAATTACCTGCAGCCAGGAAAGGGGTGGGGAAGCAAAAGCCTGCATGCCCCTTGGTTCTGAGTTTTATCGGAATGAATTGCAGCTCTCGGGTGTCAGGGGCGAGGGGCCCGGCAGAATTCAGCCTCCTCTCCCCAGCCTCCTACCCGCTCCAACTTCCCAGCAGCAGCAGACAGGCTCCCAGGAAGAGTCTCCACCGAAATCCCTCCTCAAGCGGCCCAATGTTCCTAAAGTCTGACCGGGACCCACCTACCTTCTGAGGAGAACACGAGGCTTGCTAGCAGGAGGGCCGGAAGGATGCGCGGCTCTGGCTCTTCAGCATCTCCCTTCTGGAGCAGTTAACAGCAAGTACAGATTCGCCTCCATTTTCTAGTCACGTGATCCCTGGCACATCTAAATAAGGCTGATCACCTGCCTCCTAGATCTCCTAGTGCATCAGCCTGCTGTGCCTGGGGTCAGAGCCGAAGCTGGGCAGAGTAGCCTTTGGGAATATAAAATACTCTCTCTGGGTTATGGAGTCACAAATCCCCCTTGATTTTTACGTCATTTCACGAAAGCTGCTGCCACTCCTGTCCCTGAATGAGACTGCATTTGAATTTCTTCAACACACATGTTTGAAAGAGATTCAGTTCCCTGAAACCTTTTAAATACACACACACACACACACACACACACACACACACACACACACACACTAGCTCTACAGTATCTATAAAAGGTAGCAATTTAGTGCGTAATGATTAATGATTAAAATAATACAATAGATCATAAAAGTATAGGAGAATAGTTGTAGAAAAGATCAGAAAGTTCTAGAAAAGTCAGAATGCCCAAGATTAATACAATCATTAATAATGCAGAGGAGCATGACAACTGAACATGCTGCAAAAAGCATTTACTAGCAAGCTTGCAGGAGACCAAACTAAACAAGTTTGCATGGTGCCTCAGTCTGCCTGCTCACAGATAGCAATAATAATGCCACCGTAAAACTGTAAGATAACCTAGGTTCCTGTACTCAGTACCCAACAACCTCAGAAACCAGGCATGGTGATGCAAGCCTATAATCCCATCATTCAGGTGGAAGCAAGAGGAGTAGAAGTTCAAGGTCATTCTTCAGCTCTGTACCAAGTTCAAAGTCAGCCAGTGACACATGAGACCCTCTCCAAATGAATGCATGAATCAATGAGGGAATGAATAAGTGAACAGACAGAAATAAATAACAGAATAAAAATGCCAGCGGAAATATTGACGTCATCAAGGCAAGCAAAATAGTACAGGACGTTGGCCTAACAGAAAGGAGTGTAATTAGTTTTAGTCCAACTGTTTTTTGTTTGTTTGCTCTTTCTTTTTTTGTGAAAGGATCTCAGTCTGCTGTCGAGGCCAAAGTCAAACTCATGGCAGTCCTCCTGTCCCTGGTGCTGGGACAGCAAGTGCCCAAACTCTAAACCAACTCTTAATTAGAGCACTTGTAAAACTCAAAAGTTTGGGGGCTGGAGAGATGGAGCTCAGTGTGCTTACTGTTCTTGCAGAGGAGCCAGGTTCAGTTCCCAGCACCCACATCACAATCGTCTGTAACTTCAGCTCCATGGCATCTGACACCCTTTTGTAGCCCTTTTGGGGTTCTAGCATGCAAGGGGTACGCATAAATTCATGCAGACGCAGGCACATGCGCATAAATAAAATAAATATATTTTAAAACTTCAAAGCTTTTGTAAAGCTGTTGGCTTTATTTTTATGATCATCAATCTATATTACCAGAGAAAATGTGGGTGGCTCTAATCATAAAAATCAATTTGAAAGATAACTAGGACGCCTATACATTATACAAACTTGTTTCTCTTTTGGTGGGCTCAGGGCTTGGAGGGAAAGGGGCTGTGTTAAGTAGGGTGATGGGATAGTGTAGGGTCGTCTCTAACCGTTGTCATGCCAACAACTGAAAATCAAATCATTCAGCAGAATGTGGTGCTGACTCCAGAGGTCTGAGCCCCTTCTTGAATGAAGGCATTTGGTAACTTCCTTTTGGCACTGGGGAGGAACAGCAAGGAAAGGAAAAGGAAGACACATTTTTATATCTTTACTTAACTAAAAGCCTACAAAATTGATTAGAATTGCCAGGCATGGTGGTGTATACCTTATACTGAACACCTGGGAGGCATGCTGGAGGCCAACCTGGCCTGCCAAGCAAGCCCCTGGCCATCCAGAGTCTCACCGTGAGACTCTGTCTCAAAACAAAACATTAGACTTATGAGTAGTTACGAGAAACTCTTAGCAAGTGACTTCAGTGAAGGCTACACTGTGGTTGCAAGGTCACCTCTGGGGGTAGAAATTCAGCTAATGAACAGGTGGGTGCCCCAAGTCAGGATGAGACATGCTATATTAATAAGGAGAAGGCCAGCAAGCCTGGGGAATATGTCTGTTCAGGACGGAGGCTGAAAACTGTTTTCCATAGTATGTTTTAAAACTCAGAAGTTGCTATGGTAATGAACTAAATTATCACCTCCAGGAACTCAGAGGTTAAGAACCCTTGTACTCTTGCAGAAGAGTTTGATTTCCAGCGCCTGCATCGGGGCCTCACAACTGCCCGTAACTCCAGCTCCAGGGGCCCTGAAGCCCTCTTCTGGCTTTTGCAGAACATGCAATCACACACAAGCACACATACATGCACACGACTTAAATCTTTACACTTTTAAATTATGCCACGAGGCTAATTAGAAATACTTTAAAAATGTTCAGTAATGTTAAGCCAGGCAGTGGTGGCGCACGCCTTTAATCCCAGCACTAGGGAGGCAGAGGCAGGTGGATGTCTGGGAGTTCAAGGCCAGCTTGATCTACAAGAGCTAGTTCCAGGACAGCTAGGCTGTGACACAGAGAAATTCTGTCTCAAAAACCAAACAACAACCACCACAAAACTGTTCAGTAATGTTGTATTAAATGGGAATGCTAGCAACATTTCCCTCTATCTGGCAGAATGTTCTCCCAGGCTGTACTAAGGTGAAGTAGTCCTATCTCAGTGTTAGCTCTTGAGTAAAGGTATTCATTTATTTTTATATGGAAGCAGTTACTTTTTTTTTTTTTTTTAAGAATCACTACTTAAGGGGCTGGAGAGATGGCTCAGAGGTTAAGGACACCGACTGCTCAATTCCCAGCAACCACATGGTGGCTCACAACCATCTGCAATGAGATCCTTCTTCTGGCATACAGTAATACATGGAGGCAGAACACTGTATTGTATACATAATAAATAAAATCTTTGAAAAAAAAAGAATCACTACTTAAATGTAATAAATGATATTCTGGTTATTGTATCAGCAAAAGGACATGCTAGACTTCATATTCTCCAACAGAGTTGGTATTATTTTCTCAGAGCCTGATGGCTACTTTCCAATGGTTATTTAATGAATTGAGTTGTTAAAGGTAAAATTTGAAAGGTCTTTTAAGATTTTGTGTATATATGTATATGGATTTGAGAGTGTGCAAGATGATGAAGTACAACAAGGAAAGGGACACCTAGGTTGAAGAGACTGCAACAGCCATGAAGTAGACAAGTGGTGACCAAAAATGACCAAGAAAGCCCTGACCAGGCGTACCTATTTTTCACGATGATGTTCAGTGAAATGAATAACAACACTTTAAGAAAGTTAAAGGGCTCTAAAATCTCAGAGGAATTATAGTGGACAGAAGTTGAGGAGCAGCAGGAAGTAAGTAACCATGGTCTCTTATTACAAGAGGAAGGTTTTTTTTAAACTTTATGGAAGAAAGGTGCCATTATTATTCACAAACTAAGTGTAGCATATTCCCTCTGGAAAAGGGATAATAAACACTTGAAAATTTCACAGTCTCATTAAAAACAGATTGTGATAGCTGTGTATAGCAGCATATACTTGTGATCCCAGCACCCAGGAGGTGGAGGCAGCTTGGTCTGTACAAGTTATAGGCCAGCCATGGCTGTGTAATGAGACCCCACCTCAGGAAAAGAGTGAGGAGGAAGAGAGGGGAGCAATTATCTTGGACAAATGGTTTTTATTTTGTTGTTTGTTTGTTTCTGTTTGTTCAATCAGGCAAATTTGCAAGGCACTTAATATTTGGCAGGCCTTATTCTAAGCATCAGGGGTATGATGCTTCAGAAGACAAACCGGATTTCTGCTTTCTTGGAAGTTACAGTCTCACAGATGGAGACAGAAACAAAATCAACAAAATAAATGAATGGGAGCTCTCTTCAGATGGAAAACAAGAAGTCGGATGAAAGCGAGGCAGTGGGATGGGACCTGCTCTCCAGTTGGCATATAGGGCTGTGAGGATGTGGGCTGTCACAGAACCCTTCATCCCTACCACTGTAAGAGGGCATCGCCTACCTTGGTTGTGTCAATCAAATGTCTCCAGACACTAGCAAACAGAAGGGGCAAAATCATTCCTGATTTGGGAACCGTAGATTAAATTTTCTAATCCTGGAGTAGCTTCTGTTGGCCTTTGTTTCAAAAGGACTCCTGGGAACAGACCCCTACTGCACTAGAGAAAAGTTCACTGATCAGGTGCCTTCCTGTCTCCGTGCCCCTCGGAGGCTGGAGGGCACTGTCCACTTCAGCCAACTGTGCAGTACACCATCCGTTTGCCTCTTTAGCTCTTTTCCCACCTTGCTCCCTGCAGGCTCTCTCACACTCTGACTTCCGGGTGGTTTTGACCAATGAAGGCTCTGGAGGGAGATGAGAGGAAGGAGGGATAGGGAAAGGAAGGAGGGAGAGGAAAGAGAGAGGGGGAGTGGAGGGAGGGAGCGAGAGGAGGACAAACTCACTGGGCTCTCTTCTCAGGAGAGGCAGACAAGTATTGGTGTTAGTTTAGCCTGGACCCTTTGGTTTTGTGCCCCCCCCTCTCTGTACATGCATACACATGGCGGCCTAGTTTTTTCACCTGCACGTACTGTGTACACATTCTCGGCGGTGTTTTGATGAAAATAGTAACCATAGGCTCATATACGTGAATACTTGTTCTGCAGTTGGTGGAACTTTTGGGGAGGATTAAGAGGTGTGGCAATGTTGGAAGAGATATGTCAATGGGAGTGGGTTTTGAGGTTTTAAATGCCCACAGTGTCCCACTTAACATTTGCTCTCATTCTGTCTCTCTGTCTCTCTCTGTCTCTCTCTCTCTCCCTGCCTGCTGCTTATAGATCAAGTGTAAGCTCTCAGTTACTGCTCCAGTGCCATGGCTGCCTGCCTGCTGGCTGCCATCCTCTGCAACACAATGGTCATGAGCTCACTCTCCGAAATTTTAAATCCTCAAATGAATGCTTTCTTCCAGAAATTTAGTGTAATTATAGTGTCTCTTCACAGCAATAGGACAGTAACTAAGACACACCCCTTGCCAAATAATGTGAATGGCAGAAGCCCCTTGGCCCCTTCACTTTCTTTAGACTACATACACTGCCATTTTTGAAGAACAGCACAGGTTTCTCTGGCTCTAATAACAACCAAATTTAGATATATTTCACTCAAGTATAGTTCCAATGTATTCATATATGAAAAATAGGAGTGACAGATGCAGTCTGAATTGCTTTTGGATCCATATACAGTAAGGCAAACTGAATTCTTCAAGTAAACCTTTAGGGAGAACCCCCTATTTGCTCTCTTACAACTATGTGTAATTGTAGTTACGATTAAAATCAGACACATTTTGGGAAGGGACATGTACAGTTGAAAGACTAAATATATGACCGAACCTATCAATCAACAAGGAGAACCACCCAATATATGCATCCTTTCTTTGGATCTCATAGGAGAGACGTCAGCTTGTAAGTCCCTGGGCACTCTCATTCCTGTACCCTGCTGCCCATGGCGACAGTGCCCTCCCTATCATCATCAAGTCACCTTGTTTCTGTTTGTTTGTTTGTTCTGTTTTCAAATCTGTAGAAAGACTTATTTTAATTCTTTGGAAAAGAGACCAAGAACCTGGAAATATCTGGACCAGACTCCAACCCTCAGTAATTAGTGGGTACCACTCAGACGAGCTGAACTCCTTCTTTTCACTGCCCGCTCTCTGGCCTAAATCCTGCTGGGTTCTGACTGCCTCTCCCTCCACTCCTGGAGCCAGGGCACTCCTATCAGCTATACCACACTATACCTGGACCACTGCACTGTTCACTGTGGGCTCCTCACACTCTTCCGCTGCCTTTGTAAATGTGACTGGATTAAATCTACCTTGAAATTTCCTAACTTGAAAATATAATACAATATCTTTCTTGCTGTGTTCTACTCCTACTATAACGAGACGTCCTGCTTTAGGAAGCCATGATGTTGGGGCCAGCATGATGGCTCAGTGGATAAAAGAGCTTGCAGTCAAACCCGACAGCCTGGATTCAAACCCACATAATAGAAGGAGAGAATCAGCTCCCCAAAGTTGTTTTCTGACTTCCACATGTGCATTGTGGCAGGCATGGCGGGCAGCAGGCAGGCAGACAGACAGACAAATGTAATTTAGAAAGAAAGTCAGGCTGTCTCATCTTCCTTGATAACCATCAGTCTCCATTAGCTTTTCCTCTGAAGGCAGCTCTGCCACCTACCCAGCATTTCAAGTTCAATCAGGGGCACCCTTTGGACTCTCCCACAGGCAAGATGCCAGCAGTCCAGATGGCAAATTCTGGGCCGTTCCTCCTTTGGAGCAGCCATGTGGTCCCACCTCATTTTGGCACGAGAGCCACCTCTTATTGTCAAGTACTGAGCACAAAACACAGCATCTACAAACCGAAATGAACACTGAAGGGCTCTGGCTTCCTTCTGCCCTCCCGTCCCACAACCTCAGCAGGAAACAGCCATCACGGAAGCAGCCCTCTCCGTTATGATGAGAAATCTGTGTTCAGGCACTGGAAGGAGCTGGGGGGTGGGGGTGACAAGACTGAGCAGACAGGAGCAAGATCTGACTCAACCACTTTCAAAACATCTCATCAAAAACTGACTCAGGCCTTTTAGTGGACAATGGGGGAATCCAAATAAATCGAACTACAGAAGTTGAAAAAAAATGTCTTCGGGTGGTTGTGCTTTTACTGAGGAGCACTGGGATGGAAATGAGAGATAGAAGTTAAGTCTCCACTTTACCATTCCTTGTTTGCTAATGGCGTTGGCGGCCCATTTGCTCAGTTTACTCCATCGAGGTGGGAAATAGGACCAGCAAGGCTTGTCCTGTCTCAAACGGCAACTGGGTAGACGAGAGAAAATGACAGTCTTGTGCAATCACTTATTACTGGAAGGTCTGTTCTTATGTGACTGGTCAGGAAGATACAGTTGCGGGGGGAGGGGTGTCCAAGATGAGGGATGGGGAGGACCAGTGAGGGAGAGGAAGGAGGGAAGAAAATTGCAATTTAGAGGATTCTTAATAATTACTACCAAATAGGCTGTGCCCCCACTACCCAACACCAAGAGAAAGAGTCTTGTTTCTTACTTTTTGACACCCATGTGAGTAAAGAGAACCAATGCAGGGGCTGGGGAGATGGGTGATGGGTGCTGTTCTTCCAGAGAATGCAAGTAACAGCCCATAATTCAGCTCCAGGGAATCTGATGCCTCTGGCCTCTGTGAGTACCCTGCACTCATGCGCACACGCCCAAATACAAACACACACACATACATAACTAAGAAGTAATAAAAATAAGGTTTTTAAAGCGAGCAAATGGATATATTAACACCCAAGAAGCCTGGTTTCTGATGCTCCCGTGACAAACAAGAAAAAATCCAACAGTGCCACTCTTTAAAGACAGTGCAGCCGGGAGGGGGTGGTGCCCACCTTCAGTTCCAGCACTTGGGAGGCTAAGGCAAGTGGGTCTCTGAGCTCCAGGCCAGCCTGTGAGTTCCAGGCCAGCCAGGGCTACACAGAGAAACTGTCTCTAAAAACTAAAAAAAATAAAAAAATAGAAAAAAGATACAAAGAGAAGCAGATAAATATGCTGATACATTGTATTTGAAGGTCACCTACATTTTAGGGAGCCCTGAATACCTCCCCTCTCAGAACAAAGAAACAATACAAAGGCATAACCAAAGACACACAAGACAGGAGAAAATCCATCACTCTTGTCCTCCTCTTCCTCCCAATGCCCCTCTTCTGCATACAGAGGAAGTAAAGACTGCAAGGAGGATGTTGGAAGTTTTCAGAAAACCACAAAGAGTTTTAAAATCGAGGCATTTCAGTTGAGCTAATCTTTCTTTTTCCTGTCAAGCTGCTTTCTTCTAGAGAGAGCCCAGATGGGCTAACAGACAAGAGCAGCTAAAGGACTGGCACCTTCCCCTCCAGGGCCTGACCCTTCCCACTCAGCTTCTGAGGGAGGAGACTTCGTTTCCCACCTTTGCTGCCTTTACATAATCTATTAAAATGTATTTGAAATGTCCTCCCTGCTGGTTTTTGAGCACACATAGGTGTCTGTGACAGGATAGGAAGTACAGCTTGGTGGCTGAGCCCGGTTTCCCATGCCTGAGACCCTGGGTTCAATCCCTCATACCACAAAACAGCCCAAGACAAAGCTAAAGGCCTATGGTCTAGAGGGGAGCCTAGGACAGGAGCCTTTTGGGGTGAGGTACGGGGGATGAGGCCCCACTCCCAGCTGCCTTCAGAGTTTCTTCCCTGAAATGTAGATCCTGACTTAAGCTTGAGAACTGTTATTTGAAGTCACTTTCTTAGAGGTGAAGACGCCTGGACTCTAACTAAAGAGTGAGACATAGCAAGCGTGCAAATACTAGTGACCAGTGTTAGTTCATGTGCACAGGTGCCGCTGGGTGCGTTTGCTGCCTGCTGGCTCCTTGGCACCGTGTGATTTACTTCAGTTTGTGTGCTGTCTAGTTTTATGCCACCTGGGTACAAGCTAGAATCATGTTGTAAGACTGAACCTGAATTGAGAAAATGCCCCCACTAGATTGGCCTGTGTGCAAGCCTGTGATGGGGAACCTCCTTCAGCCAATGACCTTTGAGAGGCTGGACCAGGTTGAGGCATGGCTTTGGGGTACTAAAAAGCCACGGTCCCGCCCGCTCGCAGCCCTCTCCCTGTGCTGCACACCTGGATGTTGGCCCCCTGTTCCTGTTCTGTGAGTTTTCCCTTATAATAAAGGAAAAACCTTAGAATACCCTGTTTGGAGCTAATGTGGAACGATTTGTGTCCCCCCCCCCACCTGACGTGTTCTGACGCATTCTGCTTCATCTGGTGCCAGCTTATCAGGACACCCCCACCCCACCCCCATCTCTGTTTGGCAAACTCCCAGTTTGCCAGCCCAGGCACATTTCTCACAGGGCCATCTGCCACATGGTGGAGTGACATCTGTTGGGGTCCAGCCTTGACTAAGTTCGCACTTTCCAGGGTAGGCGCGTGAGGACTAGAATTAGTAAGCAAAAGCGGTCAGGGGCGAGTGAGGCCGAGTTCCAAATACCTTGACTCACAGAGCCTTTGCTATAGATTGTCCTTTACGCTCCAAAACTGAGCAGGGGGCAGGAGCTGTCTTCTCTATGCCGGTTACATATTAACTGCATTAACTAATTCATGGGGGGGGGGAGAGGCATGTAAATACATGCCACAGTGCACATCACACTACACTTTAAAGCAAAGAAGCCACTGTCCCTTCTGCTTAATTTATTTCTCACTATTTTTAAGGGCAAATGAAAGAAAGAAAAATCTTAAATATTATCAGCACACCCCAAACCTTGAAAGCAGCAATGACATTCTGTTTCTTTTTTTTAAAACATTTACCTTTATATTGTTTATTTATTTTTTATTTTATGTGCATTGGTGTTTTGCCTGCATGTATGTCTGTGTGAGTCTGTCAGATCTTGGAGTTACAGACAGTTGTTAGCTGTCATGTGGGTGCTGGAAATTGACCCCAGGTCCTCTGGAAGAGCAGCTGATGCTCTTAACCACTGAACCATCTCTCCAGCCTGACATTCTGTTGCTTGCTGCTTGCTCTACGGCTTCCCATAAACGTGCCATAGAAAAAAATTTCTTAAAAGCCCTGCACTGAGCTGGGGGCGGTGGTGGCGCAGGCCTTTAATCCCAGCACTCAGGAGGCAGAGACAGGCAGATAGATCTTTGTGAGTTTGCAGCCAGCTTGGTCTTCAAGAACTAGTTCCAGGACAGGATCCAAAGATACAGAGAAACCCTGTCTCGAAAAACAAACAAACAAAAAACCCCTTCGCTGGGTGACCCAAGGGTGCCATCATTGCTTTGACGTCCATTTGACAACTCTCAGCCAATCAGAGCAGGAGGGTTGCATGTTGCTTTTGAGCCTGCTCTGGAGTCTCCTGATTGTCCCTCTATATGAAGCCACAGTATGGTTTTTCTGTACAAAAGTCAGTGTGCCAGCAAGAAAGGCAGGCACTTCGGCTTCAGGACGCTTGGAAGCCCAGAGCATTTCCTCTGTTCATTTGTGGTGAGTCTGGGGCAATTACAGAAACGCCCTGAGCCCCGAGTTCCTTCTCCCTGTTCACTGTTCTCTCCTCGTCCCCAGCAATGTACAGGTCATTGATCTGATGAGTGCAGGCTGCCCTACACATAGTAGGTCCTACAGAGATGCTGCCGACACCAGCTGTTCGGGTGCCTCTCGCCTGTTTCAGAGTCACAGAGGTGCTGACGTCAGCAGGGTGGGAACAGACTGGATGCACATCATCCTTCTGCTGATAGCTGTCTAGCAATTGCTTCTGCTGATGCTTCGTCTTCTAACAAATGTCAGAAAAGATCATCTCACCCTGGCACCCTCACTATTCAGGGCCACTCACTATTTCCCTGGCACCCTCACATCAGAACCACTCACTATTTCCCTGGCCTGGCACCCTCACGATTCAGAACCACTCACTATTTCCCTGGCCTGGCACCCTCACGATTCAGAACCACTCACTATTTCCCTGGCACCCTCACGTCAGAACCACTCACAATTTCTCTGGTTTCTAAGTAAAATCATTTTCATAAAAGTGAAATCGACTGTTTTGCTTACCTGTGTGGTCTTGGCTTTCTGAGTGTAGGCTCAAGGAACTCTGTCTCCGCCTCCATTTCCTGCGGAGGGATCCCCTTTTTCTGGGAGAGCTGTGGCGAAAGCATTTCCCATTCATTGTCCTGGGTGGCAGCCTGTGCTGGAACTGCGTCTAGACCAGCTTGACCTTGTCTCTTGCTCTTCCTTGATTGGCTGCTCAAACCAGTGACTTCCTCCAGTGCTAAAGAGTCTAGAGGCTCATTTCTTCCCAGATCCTGGGACTGGGGACCCTTGTCCAAGCTGAGACTCAAGAACTGCTCCATAGTTTTGCCAGGAGACCCAGACCGGGAGTTCCTTGTTTCTGGGGATAGATCAACAACTTCATTGTGGCCCAAGACCATCCAGTTCTGCTCTTGTGCAGGACTTTCAGGAGATGCCCTCTTGTCGTCGGAAGATATTCTCTCTGCAGAAAGAACTTTGACTTCATTTAAAGACGCAGGCTGGCATGTGTCTGGGACCCCTGCTAACTGCGTTTCTGGTAGCTCTGTTTCTCCAGAACCTATAGATAATTTTTCTAATTCGGGTAAGTTTTCTCTTGCTTCCCAGGCCTCCGGTTTCAATGGAGAATCTTTTTCATGGCTTACGAGTATGTAATCCACGGCTAGTGCATGGGGGTCTTCGCTTTTCTCAGCCCATTGATCTTCACTGGACTCCAGTTCTGTCTGCTCGGGCCCTTTTGTGGGAATTTCGTTCTCGTCTTCTAACTCAACTATCTCCTTGCTGACACCTAGAATATGAAAGCAATACAGACAGAACAGGCTTAATTAACATACTATGTGATCTGTGATCTTCACAAACGACCCCTTAAGAAGAGACAAGCTGCTACATATTTTCCTTTTTGTGAACTTGTTCAATTTTCTCAAGCACAGGGAAGTTTCGTAGCATAGTTATTACATTTACATATACTGAAGATGGTTAATATAGTCATTACATACGCTGAAGATAGTTAGACAATGGATTGGACAGTTACTTTCTCGGCTTGCATTGGTAGCAATGCTTTAACAAATGCACTAATTTATTTAATGTTGATTCCTTGAAGATGGAGATGTGTTTGTGTATGTGTGTGAGCATAGGAGGGCGGGGAGCATGTTGCTTACCGTTTGGTGGTCTCATGGCGCCACCTGCTGGTGAATCTGAACTATCTGTTTCTATTTCCCAGTCAATGTTTGATGGTGATGACTCTATGTTGGAACCGGTTCCTCCTACAGGTGAAGAAAGAGCCTCCGGGTCTTCATGAATATGTAACACAGTCATCTGGTGTCTAGGCTGCCTGCCGTTGGTCTCAGTGTGGTTTTCCTCCCTTTGATCAGGAAGAGCAGAAAGTAACATCTCTGCTGCGTCACTCCCCAGGGATGCATCATCTGGAGACCCAGCTTCCTGGGCTGTTTCAGCATCACCAGTAGGTTCTGTGAGGTAGGACAGATCAAAGGGGGGTGTGTATGGTGCCAGCGATTGCTTCAGTGTTCCGTCTTCTAATGGAAGATCACCCCCATAGCGGAAGTGTTCGGGTTCTTTCATCAGATCTTCATCAATATTCTGGCCCATGACATCATATTCGAAATCACCCCAGGAAGCTTCAGATGAGCAGATATCTTGCTTCCCCGCATCCCCATCAACTGGTGTTTCAGGATGGCCTTCTGAGAGCGTTAACTTACTCATATCGTCTATAGTGCCTGTGGAAGTGTTGAGGCCGGAGGCCTCACTGAAACTGTGCTCAAAGGCAGCTTCGCTTCCTTCCAGGCAGGAGTCTGAGGCTAGCAAGATGTCAGTCAGTACAGCAGGGTTCTCAGAAGCAAAAGGTTTCTCACAGTCAAGCAAGGCTCCCGTGCCTGTCTGACTGTCAGGACAAAGGTCTTCTGACACCCAAGAGCCGTTGCCTTCTATACTGACCTCCTGATGAGTCACAGGAGTGTCACCGTCCCCGTTTTCAGTGCCTGGGATCACCCTGTCCATGACTTCCACCTCCTCTAATGCTGTTAAGCTTGTATTGTTGTCTCCATGCATATCAAAAGGTTCTGGGGAACTTTGGGAGGAGGCAGGCTTAGATGAGCCATTTATATCCATCCGACTGTTGACTGGAGGTAGTGGCAGCGCATATTCAGAGTGGAGTTCTGAATTGTGTGGGAGCGATGCCTTCCTAGGTCCCTGAGTAGGTTCATCATTCATCTTTGGCTCAGTGAGGCAATGCTCACTGAGTTCCACTTCAGGACCCGGGGAAACATCTGCATGCATCTCCATCTCTTGCTTTCCTTCAGAATCCTGGCACACATCAGGGCTGCCAGAGGCCTGAGAGTCGCTGTCATGGTCGCAGTGAGTCAGTATATCAGGATTCTCAGCATCCGCTCTGAAAGCGAAAGGCTCTTTGACATTCACCCACAAATCAGGGGAAGCCGAGGCCAGTTGTCCACCCTCCTGGAAGTTGTCATATAAAATATCTGGAACAAAATTATGTTGGGGCTCGCCGGGGCTGGGGCTATCCCATTCAGAACCCGACTTCTCCATCAGCTGTGTGGGAGTACTGACTGCAGGGAGATTTTCTGTGACAGTGCTTGAATGTGTCACTTGGCCAGGATAGGATTTTTCTGGTCCCCACCAGTTCTCTTGCTGGCACTCAGTGGGTGAAACCCCAGGGCTGATGCATCCATTCACATCTTTGTTAGTAAATGTTGGGTCCACGTGGTCCCAGTCAGAGAGCACAGATTCCTGATGCTGCTCTTGGGTGCGAGTTTCTGCAGGACGGTCATCAGCGGTAGAGGACACGGCTGTTTGCTGGCCTGAATCTTGGTCTTTAACTTGGTTCAGTATTACAAGCTGACTGAATTGGCCGGCATTTGAGTCGAGCTGCTTTGGTTGAATGTTCCAAAGTTTCTCATGTGACTCGTCCCCACTGCTATACAGAAAGGGTGACTTCAGTTTACCGCTGAAGGGACTGGTACTGTCTGTGTCCACAGGCTCACTACCACTCTGAATGGGCGTGCCCCAGGGACCCGAATTCTGGAATACTGGAGAAGTCGCCTCTAAGTTAGACTCTCCCTCTGAGTCAGACAAAGCCTCTGCAGATGTGCTGGCATTTGCTCTCCCTTCCTGGAGAGGGCTGTTCCACCACTCACTGCTGTGGGTCGAGAAGCCACACATTTCCAGTTGAGCAGGGTCTGCATCCCGGGGCTCAGGCTTGGGAGACACCTGCCATATGCTGTCTCCCACCCTCGCCGTTTCTGCAGCTTTGACTTCCACAGAAGTGTCCTGTGTGCCAGTCTGCAGGAGTGGTGACAAGATCCACTGACCAGGGCTGCTTTGTTGACTGTCACAGAATGGGTTTGGTTTGCTTTCTTTCTCTGTTGGCTCTGAGCTACCCATAAAGATAGAAAACTCAGACTTGGGATCCTCTGTGGTCAAGAACTTGGGTTCATGCAGTGAATCACAAGCCCCAGATTCACTCTGAGAAACCTGACATGTGGCCAAATGGAGCTCCGTCTCCACCAACTCTCCATCACCTCCACCATCATCATCAGAACCTGAGCTTGTGGATACGCTCCCAGTGTCCTCTGGCTGTGCGGTTTCCAGAAAGTCAAGTTCATTTTTATCTTGATGGCTAATCGTTACATTTCCTCCCTGATACGCATAAGAATATTCCAGATATTTATCTGTTCCAAGGCTGGAAGAAGAGGATGAGGAGTCACCGTTGATGGACTCGCTTGGAATCTCAAGTAATTTAGGATCCTTATGATCAGACATCTTTCCCAACCCATCCTTTCTGTTTTCTGCAAAGTCCCTCATTTCAGTAATCACTTCTGCTTGGGATTCAGTGGCAAATTGTTCCGGTTCTTGGTGAATTGGTTTGCTCCTGTTGTCCTGATCCTCTTCCTGAAGTTCAGTACCGGGTCCGTGGGTCCAGGGCAAAGCCACTAAAGAATCATTGGGATCAGGACTCGACATACTTGAATGAGTACATTCACTGGAGAGGCTGTCTCTGTCATAATTTCCTGGAGAAAGGGCCTCTGGAAAGCTGCTCTCAGGGCCATGACCTGCAGGATTTGCAGTTGCCTCATAACTTATGCGACTGTCCCACACATCACTATCTGTGGCGACGTCCCAATCATCCGAGTTTTGAGGAGACTCATAAAGCAGCTTTTCATCTTCTCTTTCTGACTCCAGAAGATTACGGGCTTCAGTTTTCTCAAGTTCCATTTCAGATAAAGGCATGTTTTCTATTAGATAAACCCTACTGGAAGTTGCGCCAGTTTCACCTGGATTCCTGTGATCCACGAGAGATTCTTCATGGGTTTCTTTTGTCTGGAAGTTACTCGTGGGTGTCTCTGTTTGCACAGCAAAGGAGTCTAGAGTATAAGGCTCCTTCTTGACTTCTAAGGCTTCCTCTGGTCCCTCAATCTGAGGACCGGAAGTGACTGGAAAAGAGTTGATTTTGCCTGATGCATTGCAGATTTCTTGGTGTTTAAATGCAGCTGAAAAAGACATTGCCTGGTCACTGGGCTCTTTACCAGAAACCCATGAGGCTCCCTCCACCCCAGAGCCTACCACTGCCTCCTTGTTGAGATGCCCACTGTTAGAGGCTCCCAGGCCTTCAATCTTACTTTCATTCTGTCCAAAAGTATGGCCTGTCCATGGATATGACTGTGTGACACGTTCTGGACTCTCCGGCCTGGTCACCAAGGATGCTGTGTCATCTTGAGACTCTGTCCACATGTCCTGGTCATCAGGTTGAGATGTAAGTGCTGCTGACTCACTGAATCCAGAAGCTTCTAACATGGGACTGTCTTTACCATTTACTGAGTGCCCAGGAATTTCAGGAGGCCAAGTGCTTTGTCCCACAGCTGTAGTATTGGGTGGACTTGGTAATCTGCATGTTGGCATATTTTTATCTCTCATGACAGAATCCCAAATACTGTTTGCAATTAACTGCCCACTCTTCTCATTCAGGATATGGTATTTATTGGGACCAGTGTCCCCAGTAGGCTCAGCAGAGGCAGAGAGGTCCCAGTCTACCTGATTTGCTTCCTGATGCTCTGTGCCCCAGGGTTCCAGTTGCTTCACTGAGAACCGGGTTTCAGGTTCAGTGTTTGCAGTTATGTAACCTTCTGCTTGACCATCACCACTGATTGCCACACCCCCGCTGCAGTCATCCCAATCCAATTCGTTATCCATGTCCGAGATTGTCGCGGTGGACTGTGTGTCCTCCAGAATCACTCGGTTCCATGTCTCGAGGCTGTCAGGGGCTGCCTGGTGAGAGTTGGGGTTGCTGTGGAGAAGGGTGAGCTGCCGGTTTGCCTCGTTGTAGAGTTGCATCATGCCAGGGTCATCGTAACTGGATGGGCTGCTCTCCCCGCCATCACCCTCCAGGGACGCATGCTCGTCTTCTGCACGCTCTATCTTGAGTAAGTCTTTATCTGGAGGATGTGCATCTTTTCCTTCCGGTTTGTCGTCTGCAGGAGGTGATGCCCACATGTCTAAGTGCCCAGGACCGGAACCAATTCGATTTCTCTGAGACTGCTGTGGTGATGTTGCAAGAGTCTCAACCCCCTCTGTAAGAGAGTTAGTGTCTTTGGCCTCAAAACCATTCTCTTGAGCAATTGGCTTGTTTTCCATTTCCTTTTCATCTCCAGCGTATGTTGGTGATGTGTAAGAGTCAGAGGTGGAGTAGTTGGTGTCCAGTGGGGATGGGACTGAATCTTCTCCTAGGTTGGATGTGCTGTAATCAGAGCATTTGTAGGACAAGAAGGAGTCTTCCCAAGGAGCTGATACATCTGATCCTCTCTTAACATTCTCCTCAAAGAGGCTCCAGGAACCTTCCTTCCCACATACCTTCCCTCTGGCTGTTGGGTCCTCCAAACCATTCTGGTCTTCCCCTGGCAGCTTAGAAGTATTCCACGTTTGACCCAGATCAGAAATGGGGCTTCCAGATGTAAGAATATTATCCTTGGGGCCGCTGCTCATCTTACCCCAGATTTCTGGAGCAGCATCTTCACTGACCTCAACAAGGGAATTGTCCAGTAGGCCTGCAGCAGGGAAAGAAAACCCGCTTTTGGCCATAGTCCACTCATTCAGGTCCTGCACAGACGGCATCTCATTGTTAGTGGGATGAAGATTCCAAGTGCTGTTTAGAGTCTCGGCGTTATTTTTCTTATCAAATGCACCCCAGGCCGGGAATGGCACTGAGACCGCAGTGTCAACAGAATCTGAGGGATTTCCCCAGGGCTCGGGCATCATTGTTGGTGAGTGGCCTGAATGCCACAAAGCAGAGAAGTCTTCTATAAGGTGGTTTGTCCCTTGAGGAGAGGCATCTGTCAAATGCGGCATCTCTGTGGGCGGGTGCTGACATTGCAAGGTCTCCTCCTCCTGGTCGTGAGTATCTTTGCTGCCCAGTTCAGGCTGACCAAATTCAGATTCCCAGGGGTCTGACTTTGGGAATCCAAGACTTTGTGGTTGGAAGGCGGAATCCGAGGTTCTCCTCTCCACGGGGCCATTCTTATGCTCTTTCCAGGATTCAGGGCTCTGGAAGACAGGCTCTTGCTCACCGGGGCTCCATGCATCTACAATATTTTTGGAGTCAATTTCCAAACCACCCCACCAGCTGCTGCACCGTGTGCGGGTCTGAGGCAGCCCCAGGTGGGCCGTGTCGATGGCATTTTGGATCATATCTTTAGGATAGAGTGGGGCTGGAGCTTCAGTTGACGGTGAGATTTCTGCAAAGCTATTCATAGGTGTTGGTGGGATCCTCTTTGCAATATTCTTTAGCCTTTGGGGGGAAGAAGGTTCATCTCCCACAAAACATGCCAGGCTTAAATTTCTTTCAGAGTTATCTCCTGAACTTTCTTGCCCCTGGACGAACTCATCATCAAACTCCACAAGGCTGTCTTTCCCGGTGTCCGACAGAAGTGAGCTGGAGGAGTAATTAGACATGTTGATCCCCATCTCACCAAGTCCTTTCGGCCCTGCGGAGAGGTTTCCTTCTGATGAATCACTGTTGGGGAAGCCATCTTCTGGTGAGTAGTCTGCAGAATGGGAAGATGGCTGGGACTGCTCAGAAGCCATGGGTGCTGGGTCAAAGTTGAAGAGGTCAAAGTGTTCGCTGTGTTCCTCCGCAACTACCCCTTCGGGGATGGGGCTGTAGGAGTCAAATCCTGGGAGAAGGCTGTGGTGAGGCCCAGCACCCTCTCCCACAGGGCTGTCATCACTGAGAAACACTGAACTCTCCTTGGATGAACGGCTGCTTCTGATGGTGGCCAAGCCGCTGTCGGGACTAACAAGGTCTATGTTGACATCTGCCTGAGCCTGGTTAGAATCGTTGAGCTCTGGAGGGTTTTCTATGAAATTCACAGAGCTGGGCTGTGGCTCTATGTCAGAACCATACAGTTCCATAATCCCGGAAGAGCCCTGGGACAGGGGCGCGCTGCCTGCCACAGCTTCCGTGGAGGATGTTCGGCTGTTAGAGACCATCTCTGCACACCTCCTGTTGATGACTTCCTTGACAAGAAGAACCACCTGGTCACAGGTCACAGAAGGGTTCTCCTGCTGGTATACCAGGATCTCGTCACAGCCACATTCAAATGGCTCCAATTCCAGGCAAGGGTTCTGACTTTCTTCCAATTCACAGCAAATCTACAGGGAGGCACAAGGGTGTGTGTGAGCATGCAGATATTCCTTGCATTTTGTCTTTTCTCAACTTTTCACTAAAAATTTGTGTATTTTCACATATGTGTACTATAACAACGTCAATTCTCACCTCCTTTTCCTCCCTCCAACTCCTTTCATTCCCCCATTCCTTCTCAAATCCATTGCCTTTCTTCTTTATTTTTGCCATGAACCCATACACTATATATAAGTAAATATATAACTACAACTTGCTGAGCCCATTTAATGTTTCTCATATATGTACATTTTTAGAGATGACCACTTGGTGCTAGATAACTAATTAGGGGGCTCATTTCTGGGGAGGATTGATTGTCCTAGCCAGTTTTATATCAATTTGACACAAGCTAAAGTTACCCAAAAGGAGGGAACCTTAACTGAGAAAATATCCCCATAAGTTCTAGCTGTAAGGCATTTTCTTAGTTAGTGATTGATGGGGGAGAGCCCAGCATTGTGAGTGATGCTACTCCTGGGGTGGTGGTCCTGGGTTCTATAAGAAAGAAGATTAAGCAATCCATGAGAGCAAGCCAGTAAGCAGCACCCTTCCATGGTCTCTGCATCAGCTCCTGCTTCTGGGTTCCTACCCCATTTGAGTTTCTGTCCTGACTTCCTTCAGTGATGAACAGTGATGGGGAAGTGCAAGCCAAATGAACCCTTTCCTCCCCAAGTTGCTTTTTGGTCATGGTGTTTCATTGCAGCAGTAGAAACCCTAGGTTACTGATTCTCCCCCTTTCATCAATCAGTAATTGCCTCCATCTCTTCTTCTGGGGCTAGGATCTTGTGAGCTTTCTGCCATGCACGTTAGCATTTCAACTGGTGGTGTCATGGTTTGGGTCTTAGGCAGCCAGACACATTGTTGAGGATGTGTGAGTGGAGCTTCCTTGTCATACACGGGAGATAAGCTCACAGCAGACATTCTGGTCCTCTGGTCCTGCAATCTTCTCTCTCTCTCTCTCTCTCTCTCTCTCTCTCTCTCTCTCTCTCTCTCACACACACACACACACACACACACACACACACCATTCCACAACATTCCCTGAGCCTTAGGTTTAGGGGTTGTTTTGTAGTGTATCAATTGGTGATGGGTACCACACAGTCAGTTGGTCTATGGATTTTGACCAGTTGTGCTTTCTATAATGATCTCCGTCTATCGCAAAAAGTTTTTTGGATGGGGGTGAGAGCCACTGTTACCAGACTGGGTCTGGGCACAGGATGAGTACTGTCAGTAAGGCCTGGAGGGTGGATGTGGCACAGGTAGGCTAATGTCAGAAATGCTGATCAGATCAAGATGGCATATAAAACATGCAAATGGGACCTGAGGGTTGACAATGGTGGCCTTAAAATATTTTATGTGTGTTTGTGTGCATGTGTGCCTATGTGTGTGCATGTGTGCCTGTGTGTGTGTGTATGTGTGTGTGTGCATGTGTGTGTGTGCCTGTGCGTGTGTGCATGTGTGCGCACATGCCCATGTGTATGCTTTCTTTTGGAGGCCGGAGGACAACTCCAGGGTCAGTCTCAGAAATGCCATCTACCTCCTTTTGAGACAGGATCTCTCACTGGCCCAGAGCCTACCAATTTGGTGAGACTGGCCAGCTGGCAAACCTCAGGAATCTTTGTCTCTGTTTCCCCAGGGCTGGGATGATAAGCCTGTGCCACCATGTCCAGCTTTTTGTGAGGCAAGTAATTTCCCAACAGAGTCAACTCCCCAGTCTCTAATAAGTGTGGGCTACTGTGCCAGGCTGACTGGTGCACGTGACTGCACTCAGGGCTTTGGACATGCTGGGCAAGCTGTCTCCTGATGGGGCTGTATTTGCAGCCCACGAAAGTTAAACTGTCCATCTGTCTACAAAAACGTTGTCACAGGCAATTGAGACCCAGGTTCCACAGTACCCAGCTTAGCCTGGCACCAGCGCTTTCTTTAGCCCCATTCAATTTAAAATTTAGATTAGTCAGCTTCTCCATCCCACTGGTTTCTGGGAGTCACCAGTAACTATCTTTAAAACCACCCAAAGTCTTTCCTAAGTGTAATATGGCACCATCTTCCAACAGCTGTGAAATTTGAGTCTGCAGAATCCCTGAATGCTGAATTGGAGAGGAAGCCAGCTCCAGCCTGGTCCTGACAGAGTGTTAAGGCAAAGGAAAATGTGAAAGAGGAAAAGGGCCACAGGTGGAGCTTCCCCATGGCACCCAGGCCCTTTTTTTTTCTTCTTGCCCTGGGGAGCACTGACATGGAAATCTGAGCAGGCAAAGACACCTGGGAGGCAGAGGGACATGGAGCCAGACAGCCAGCTCCAGGCCAGGCCCAGGCTGCAGCACTTGGATGTTTAGGGAACATCAGGACTGTTTTGCCATGCTGAGCTTTTGAAAAAGCCCTACAAGGGCCAGAGAGATGGCTCAGTGGTTAGGAGCACTGACTATTCTTCCAGAGGACCCAGGTTCAATTCCCAGCACCCACATAGTAGTTCAAGTTCCAGGGGATCTGACACCCTCACACCAATGCACATAAAATTAAATAAGTTATTATTATAAAAAAGAAAGCAAAAGCCCTACAGGATTAACAGGGGTTATGATGGTGGAGAGAATAGCCGCAGAAGCCATGGAAATGGCCTTGATGCTAATCATAGCAGCCTTCGCAGGGTGATTACCCACACGGCACAGTTGTAAGTGTGTCACACCCAAAACTTCTTTTATTCTCACAGTGATACAATGTGGTTATTTGTTTTGTATCATGTTTTGTTGATAAGGAAACAAAAACTAGGGAAGGATTGATGAATCAACAATTCTCTGCTGGTGGGATGGAACCTGAATTTTGAACTCTGTGACTAAATTACAGAGGTGGACTCTTCACCGTGTGACCACGAGATAAAGATGGACCGTGGTGCAGAACCTGTCCCCTTTGTGTCACTGGGTATTTGAAGGAGCTGCCTTTGAAACTGTCAGTGGGGTGAGGAGAGAAGATGAAGTGCCGGCTCCAGGGTTTTGACCACTTCATTTGCTTAAAGAAGTTTACTTTCAAAATGGAAAAGGGGTCTGCTGCCAAAAGTGGTTGGAAAACTACGGTAGCAGACATGTGGACAACTTAAGTCTTCTCTCTAGAAGGTTATGAGCAAAAAGGGTAAAATCTACCCTTTGTTATGGTTTGGCAGTAAAATGTCCCCCATGGGCTCATGCATTTGAATCCCTGGTCCCCAGCTGCTGGTGTTATGGGGACGCTATGGAACTCTTTAAACATAGTTCCTAGCTGGTGGACACAGGCCTGTCGGGTCAGCCTTGGAGGTTGCAGGGAAGCCCTGCTTCTTATCTGGCCCTATGCTTCCTGATCCATTGCAGTGTGATAAGCCACGTCCCAAACTCCCACTTGCCACAGATGTCAACTGCCATGATAGACAGTATCTCTGAAATAGGAGCCAAAGGAAATCTCTCTTCCATATAGTTGCTTCTGCCAAGGGTCCTGTCACTGCGACAAGAAAGGTAATAGCTCACCCTTGGGTCCAAACGCATAGTGGCATAGTGCATCAGCCCTGGGAAAGCCACAGTGGCGATTTGACACACATAAGCACATGGGTCAGTGCAGGGGACACAAAGTGCAACAACATAGCAGGGGCATCGTGTTCCTATCTGAACTCGAGAAAGCAGAGAGAGTAGATACAGTCATGGTCACGTGAAGGAGCCAAATAGAGTTTTAGAGGACAGAGGGAAGATGCTGAAAAAGAAAGTGGAGACTTTGCCCCTCGCCACCTGTGGTAGCCAAGGACTCTGACTCGCTAGTGAGGCTCATGCTAACCAGTCATTATATCCATATCAATCTCAATGTTAGTTATTAAGTATAATAACTAATTTGACTCATGCATTCAGTGACCTGTTGTGATTAACTTTCTTCTCCTCCTCTTCTACCTCCTTCTCTTCCATCCCCCTCCTCCTTTTCTTCTTTTTATTTTCTAGGTTTTGTGTTAAAGGGCCCAACTCTCACCCTACAAGACCCAGATGCTTACCGGAGCACCTGTACACTGTGTTTGCTAAGGCATCGGATCCCTTGTTCTAAACACCGGGTATCATGTGGGTATTGAGACAGTGGTTAGATTGGTTATCACCAGGGAATGGTCTCAAAAGAAAACAGCATAGAAAAGGTGGACTCGCCTTCATTTGGGTGAGAAAGAGCTGACAGTTTTCTTTATGGGTTCAGTCTAGAAGGGGAACAGTTGTGAGGTTGTGCTATGGATTTGTGTCACTGAGCAAAGGTCTGTGCACTCAAAGTTTGGCTCCCTACATGGTGGTGACAGTATTGATGGGGTGGAATCTTTAAGAAGAAGGTCTTTAGGTGACAAGGAGAATTAATGAGAGCTTCAAGGGACTGTATTAGTTGTCGCTAGAATGGGTTGTCACAAAGCAAAATTCTAGACTTTTGCTTCCAGGTTCTCTGTGATGCTGTAGCCAGAAAGCCTGCGCCGCATCATTGCACAAATCTGTGGCCTGCTCTTGAGTCTCTAGGACTGCGACCCAATAAATGTCTCTTCTTTATAAAGTACCTGGCCTCTGGCATCTTGTCAGCAACACGAATTGGACTAGCAGCCTTTCTAAAATGAAATGATGCATGATATGCCCCAATTTCCCTACAAGTTCAGTCTCAGGACTTTATCTCTTGGGCCTCTTTCTCAGGAGACACCAGTCCGTTATTACTTCTTAGCACATGTCTTTAATTCCAGAAGCTCACCAACAGTGGACCAGACCGAGGAAGGCTCACCTGGCTGCACAGTTCCAGGTTCTGGGAGTACACCGCGATTTGCTGTCTCTGCTGCTCCTCTGTGGTGTAGCTCGCGATCAGGATGAGGACATCAAAGCCAAACTTGTCTGTGAAAGCCTTCAAATCACTGGTGATGTTGCTATGAAACAGACAGTCCTGAAACGACAGGTGTGTGAGATCAGTGTCAAGCTGCCTGCTTCAGATGGTGGCCGCACATCAACTCGGGCCTGTGATGCATTAGGACAGATAGTTATCATCAGAGGCAAGTGAAGTAAACGCTTTGAGAAACTTCGGAAAACATCCATGTTCTGGCTTAAAATACACTTGACTGATTTGTTTTCCCAAACCAAGGAAGGAAGATGTCTCTGCCATTATTATCTCTGCCTTGTCCCTTTAGACAAGGAGTACATTTTTATGAAATATTTATCAAGTATTTGAAAAGCACATCTATCCCTCATCTTCTATGATACCCATATAAGAATTTCCATTGGCTCTAATCTCAGCCTGTCACTAGAAAATCAAGAAGCATCATATACCAGGGGTCTGCGTAATTGTCTCCCTCCCTCCCTCCCTTCCTCCCTCCCTTCCTCCCTCCCTCCCTCCCTTCCTTCCTTCCTTCAAGAAATATAGTGAAGTCCATCTTCTGTTTCCTGATCTTCATACATGATGTATTCTGAAACACTCCTATCCCATAATACTGTTTTTTTTTTGGGGGGGGTCCCTGTAGTGGTTTGAGTGAGAATGTTCCCCATAGGCTCAGTCATTTTCTCAGTCTGTCCTGACCATTTGGTGGTGCCACTGTGGAAGTTTAAGAGGTGTAGCCTTGCTGGAGAAAGGGGGACAGGCCTTGCCCTAATTTCAATTTGCTCACCCTGCTTTGTGCTAGCAGTAAAGATGCGCTCTCTGAGCTCCCTGCTCCCTTTGCCATGCTTCCTCAGCACAATGGACTTTTATCCCTCTGGAACCGTAGGCCAAGACAAACTCCATCTTCTGTAGGTTGCTTGGTCATGGTGTTTTATCACAGCAACAGAAGTAGTCAGTACAGCATTGTAGGTGTGCACGTGTGTGTGTGTGTGTGTGTGTGTGTGTGTGTGTGTGTGTACAGGTGTCAAAGCACAACTTTTGGGAGTCAGTTCTTTCCTTCCTTGCTGGGCAGGCCTCTCTCATTTCTGCTGCTGCTCTGCAAACTCCAGGCTAGTTGGCCTGTGAACATTCAACCTGTTCTATCTCCACATCTCATCTTGCTGAAGGAGTTCTGGGACTACAGATGTGTGCCATCACATCTGGATCTTCTGTGTGGGTTCTGGAGATTGAACACAGGCTGTCAGGCTTGTGCTTCAAGCACTCGTATCTGATTAGCCACCTCGCTAGCCCCACAATTTTATTTTCTACTATTACTGCTAGTTTCCATTCAAAATTCCCAAAGATGAACTGGATGATTGGCTGGGGAATTCTTTTCTGAAACAGGGTCTCCTGTATGTGGAGCTGCGGTACTGAAGCCAAGGCTCTGTGTGGACCACCAGAGCACTCTACAAACTGTGCTGAAGCCCCAGTCCCTGAGGAAATTTTTATTGTGGGGTACAAGTCCAGCAGAATTTTATAACAGCTGTAATGCTGGGGTTACCTTGCTATATATGGCAACTGCAGAGAAGACAGTAACTGCAGCATTCCCAGAATGTGGTGTCACCTACAGAAATGTTTTGACTTTTCAAGTTATATCAATTTCAGTGAGACCGCTTTGCCACAATTCTCTCACTTCTTTCAAGAAGGACAATGAAATATTATAACCCCTGGCATTCACATCTGACATAGACTAGCTGCTCAAGAAATATTTATAAAATGACTATAGAGAAATAAACAAAATCAATCCGTGCTATACCTCCTCTGTCATAGAACACACACACACACGCATGCACGCATGTGCACGCACGCACATGCATACACACACTACTAGCCATTATATCAATGAGTTCGACATCTGTGGATTCAAACAACAGTTGAACAGATCACATATGTTTTGAAAAAATATGTCTCTACTGAGCACATACAGGCTTGGTTCTAGTTGTCATCCCCTAAATGACACAACCACTATCTGCATGGTTTAGGTGTTACAAGTCATCTAAATATGACTTAGAGATACAGAAGGATGTACATTGGCTAGACATAAATTCAATGCCACTTTATAAGAGACACTTCAATATCTATAGATTTGGGTATTCAAAGAGGGCTCTCAGAACCAATCCCTTACGGATACTGAGGAATGGCAGTACACACATGTATGCATGTACACACATGTATGCATGCACACACAAACACGCTATCATCACCCCCAACATCTTCATCATTCTCATTATGTAAAATCAGTTAACTGAAAGTTTATGATTCTTTTTTTTAAAAGATTTATTTACTTATTATGTATACAGTATTCTCAGTATTCTGTTTGCATGTATGCCTGCAGGCCAGAAGATCTCATTACAGATGGTTGTGAGCCACCATATGGTTGCTGGGAACTGAACTCAGGACCTTTGGAAGAACAGGCAGTGCTCTTAACCCCTGAGCCATCTCTCCAGCCCAAGTTTATGATTCTTTTATGTGTGTGAAAAACATCACAATGTACACTAAGGGATTTAGAGATTTCTATGCATTTTATTACAATAGTAATTGTAATTATGTTTGTTGTGGTACAATATTAAAAGTTAAATATTTACCACAGAAAATGTGATTGTCATGCAACCCACTCCTAACCGCTGTGAACAGCTGAATAGGTGCATTGAGTTATATATTCGTTACCACATTAATATTTGCACAACATAGCTGCTTGAGACTCCTTACCAGTCACCAAAAGTTACCATTTGTGCACAGGCTCTGCAGTTTTACTGAATGGAATCGTAAGACCTATGAGACCCCTAAGAGACCCTTGGTGGGTGGGGCTTCCATGTGCTGATGAGGCTTGGCTGTCTGTTTTGGTTTGTTTGTTTTTGTTGTTTGAGACAGGGTCTCTCTTCATAGCTCTGACTGTCCTAGAACTCACTAGGGAGACCAGGCTGGCCTTGAACTAAGAGATCGACCTGCGTGTTACTCCCGAGTGCTGGGACTAAAGGTGTGAGATACCGTGCCCAGCTTCTCATGGCAGCTATTCTTGTTAGGGATTTTACTAGGTCACTTAGTAAAGAGAAGGTCACTTTCTCCTTTAGGTTAGAGAGTACACACGAGACTCACAAAGCTCTCAGGATGTATTCTGGATGGATACAAAGGATCTATTGTTCTGATTTGGTAGTGAAGTTTGTGATGTTCACATACAAGAACCTTGGAAGCATGAGACCCAGAAACTACACTGCCAGCACCCGTGCTTTCAATCTGTGTCTGAAGGCCATCTTGGCCGTCATTCAGTAGGTATTAGAGAATGCATTCACCCGCAGGAGTTTAGAGTCTGCCTTCTTTGGATCACTATCCCTTATGTATAATAAGCATTCACTAGATAAAACACTGCAGGGCATCATTGGTGATTAATCACGAACCTGGATGTTGGGCTGTGTGCCTCTATGGATAGAAAGCAGAGCTGATCCTGAAAGCAAACAGGAAACATACTCAACTACAGCTTTTCATTAATAGCTGAGGACTTTCTAAGAAGCCTCACAATTTTCCTTTTCAAATGTTCTACAGGATATGAACCCCCTAACACATTCATAAACCCCTACGAGGAAGTCACACCTTCTGAAGACATTGTTACATGCATTGATGACCACTCCCCTTGCGTTACTTAAACAGGAACAGGTTAATTTGACTTTACATGAGCAGATGCCTATTCAGAAGCATTATTCAAAGCTGTACTTGTGGGCATTCTGCTATTCAAGAATGCTGGCTACATCAGATGCTGTTTTGATTCTTCTTTGCTATACAGTCGTTTCTAGCATCTTGTCCAGAAGCACTGGTACAGTCTCCACCCACACCCCAGACTTACTGAAGCTGCATCTGTCCCTGCATCCCAACTACAAAGCTCTGCATTAGCAAGGGAGTGGCCCATATATTTTCCTGTAACCCTTGGCACTCTCAGTGCTCTCCTGAAACTTAGATGGATAACACCCCCACCCCCTAGTTCCTTATGTGACATCATCAGGAAAAGGCCCTAGGCTGTGTGTTCTAAACACTTTGCTGGGGATTGTATTTAGTGGTTTAGAGACCAAGTCTAGGAATGTGTGTTTTCATCATGTCCCTTAAGTAATTCTTGCAGTCTAGGTCTTCTGGGTAAGATTGGCCAATCCTCCCGTGGGTGATCCCAAACCAAATTTCATGTAAAAGAAGTACCGATAAAAAAAAAAAATCATGTGAGCCATTTTGGCATATTATCAAAACTGATACATCTTACAGTAACCCCAAACAAAGATCAGCATTGATGCCCCATGCACTCTGATGAATTTGTTCAAGCCATATCCCATCCTACTGGCCTCAAGGTAGTGTCCAGAGTTTCGTATTTAAAACAGTCAAACAAGGGAATGAGTGAGAATCTTCAGGACTCTGGGAGGCACAGTCTGTTTGTTCTGCGTTTACGCTGGTGCTGTTTGCATAGCGTATAATTTATTCTTGTCTTCTAGCTACGCAGGGAGTCATGTGCTGGCTCTTACGTTGCTGACGAGCAACGCTGGCCCTGAGTAAACAGCTCTTCATCATCAGCTCAGCCCTATTGTAGACACAGGTTGGCATTTTATTTCCCCCATCTGCCTCTACCTGATAAATTACTGTTTTAGTTACACGTATACAAATACGATTTGTTAACCTGCTCAGATGTCTGTGGAATGCTTCTTCTGCTTGCAGTTAAATTATACACACACACATATGCATTTCCCACTTAGTTAGAAAACAAAGGGATATTCTCTCTACAATTTACCTTGCAACAGATACCTTCTACATTTCAGAACTTCACCAGAATTTAACATTTTACTTATCATTGGGAACTGGCCAGCCAGATCAGAAAAAAATGCAATTGCTTCCCATCAGAGCCCAGGGCCCAAAGGTTCAATCATCAAACATGTAGAAGGTTGTGAATCTGTTTGCCTGAATTATCCCAAGCTCTGGAATTAGAAAAATATAGAAAGGTAGGGATCAAAAAAGGGTTGTAATTTCCCAACCTAATTTCCCAAGCTAATGAAGAGATCTATCTGCAGAATCCTACAACAGCTTGATGTTAGTACAGATGGTGACAATGATGACAACCCAGGGTGGAGAAGCAGAAATGATTTGACTCCACTTGACCTAATATGAGACCTGAGATTGCGAGAGTCTGGTAGATTCAATGTACTTGTTGTAGGAAATACAGTCAATTGCAGTGGGAAAGTCCATTGTTGTAAACTGCCATTTTACGTCTTCCTGCATTACTTCAAATAGTCAGTATTGCAGGCTGGAGACATGGCTCAGGGGTTAAGAGCACTTGTTGCTCTTGCAGAAAACCTGGGTTCAGTTCTCAGCACTCATGTGGGGGTTCACAACTGCTCATAATTTCAGTGCCAGAGAGCCTGATGCCCTCTTCTGACCTTCTCGGGTATCAAGCATGCATCTGATGCACAGCTGTAAATGCAGGCAAAAACCACTCATACCTAAAATACAATGAATAAATCCAACACAAAAAATTTAAGTAACAATAAAGCCAACAACCCCCGCAGAGAGAGAAAGGGAGTGGCTGGAGGTGGCACCAAACTTTTCTAAAACAAAATTTAGTGATGAAGCTAAATGCTGGCAGCGCCATGGATCACACCAAGCGAACTCGGTCTAAGTAATGTTTTAGGGACATCTGAGTAGTTCAAAGCTGGGCCTTTCCCGGAAGAGAAACAGCACTACCCCCATACACTCTCACTTTCAAGTGTGTTCTAGACTGCCTTGTTTGTGCTGAGACCCATCTTTCTGCTCCAGCTGCTCTTCTCCAAACTGCCAATCACTCACGTTGACCAATCAAACATGTTCCCGTTTTTACCCCACTGGGCTTTGCTCAACAAAGCTGACCCTCCTCCCTCTCCTGACATTATGCCCTCCTCGTGCTTCTCTTCTCACTCACTGGACACTCCTTGGCCGTCTTTGCTGATTGTACTTCCTTATTTCACTGCTAAGTGCTCGCTGCCCTAGATACCCCGTGTCCCCCAACTCCACTACCTCCTTAGTACCCACTCTCCTTGGCAATTCCATTCAGAGACATGTGGCTTTAAAACTCCTACATTCCAATGAATAAGTACACCCACCTGGACCCTATACATGGGGATATCTGACCAGTCTCACAAATACAAGATGACCTGAGTGAGTCCTGCTCAGTTCCTTCAGTATTATTAAATGACCCCACCATCCACAGCTACTCAAGCCAAACAGCTAGGAATTATTCTGGCACTTCCCCCCCCCTTATGTCTCACATATTCCATCACCAAATTACCTTAAAACAAATATCAGGTCAAACAATTTTTCTCCATTTCCATGACCGTCTTAGACAAAGCCACCATATTATCTTTCTGGTTTCTATTTTTTTTTTATTTTTAATTCTCTCTGTGCGTGCATGCATGTGTTGGTATGTCTGTCTGTATGCATATATATGAACATGAGTGTGGGTGCCACGGAGGCCAGAGGTGCTGGATCCCCTGAAGCTAGAGTTCCAGGTGGCTGTGAGTCAGCTGCTGTGGGTGCTAGGGTTCTGACTCCGATCCTCTGGAAGAATAGTATGTGCTCTTAAGCACCACATCATCTCTCCAGCCACAGCTACCATCATTTCTTGCCCAAACAACATTCCAACTAGTATCCCAGGCTCTTTCCCTCTGATCCGTTCACACAGCATCACCCCTGCCTTTAAAAAGTGTAAATCAGACCCAACAAAGATGGGTCAGTATATAAAGGGATTTGCCAACTTGAGTTGTATGTCGGGGTACAAGGAAAGAAGAGGCAAGTTGTCCTCTACAGGGGTGCATGTGCATGTGGGCGCGCGCGCGCACACACACATGCACACACAAGAGTGTGCACAATATATAAGTAAATAAATAACAATTTTAAAAGTATAAATAAAATGATAGCACTTTGCTATTTCAAACCCACTTTTCCCAATACAATCATTGCTACTTGCCATCATTTTATTTTCCTTAAATATCGAGAGGCAAAACATTTAGTATCCTTGAGTATAAAAGTTTAAATAAATCAGCCGGGCGGTGGTGGCGCATGCCTTTAATCCCAGCACTCGGGAGGCAGAGGCAGGCAGATCTCTGTGAGTTCAAGGCCAGCCTGGTCTACAAG
>JAQHUG010000105.1:3635618-3654307 GCA_028555095.1 Dicrostonyx torquatus | reverse complement strand
CATCTAGTCATGACTTGATCATAATTCTAAATTTTCTTTAGGTCCCCATAAGATTATCAGTGCCTCAACCAGCAGGAAGTAGCCTGGAAAACTATGCCCACATTCCCCAAAATGGACTATGGATGCTCTTGTTTTCTTAAAAAAGAAAAAAAAAAGAGGGGAAAATGGTGCGAGACAATTCTGTATTCTGTCAATTATGTTTTAAATAAATGCTGATTGGCCAGTAGCCAGGCAAGAAGTATAGACAGGACAACAAGACAGGAAGTAGAGGTGGGTCAAAGAGAACAGGAGAATTCTGGGAAGGAGGAAGCCAATGCCTCCCCAGTCCTGTCCAGACACTGAAGAAGGAAGATGCGACCTGCCCCGCTGAAAAAGGTACCGAGCCATATGGCTAACACAGATAAGAATAATGGGCTAATATAAGTTATTAAGAATAGTAAGTTAATAAGAAGCCTGAGCTAATGGGCTAATTAGTTTATAACTTATGCAGACCTCTGTGTGATTTTCTTTGGGGCTAAACGGCTGTGGGAACCGTGCAGGACAGAAACCCCAACAAGCAGGCCCTCATGTTACAAGAGCATAAAGAAAGAATTGACATGCAAGAAATGTTTGTGGACAAAGATATTCATGGACTTATTACCTTAATGACTAGTGTTCAGAAAAAAACCTGTATGGTCAACAACTGAGAGATTGCCAATAAATTAGGCAACAGTCATGCAAATGAAACTATTATACTACTGTTATAGTATAATATAATTATTATTATACTACTATTAAAAATTAAAGAGTTGTTAAGAATACAAGAAAATGCTTAAAACAGTTAAGTGCAATCTAATCTCTATGATATAAAATTGAAAGGTATTTTCTTATAAAATTTGGTATTTCTTTGTCATAAAATCTCCTATGTGGGGCCGGCGAAATGTCTCAGTGGGCTAAGGCATTTCTTATAACTTGAGTTTTTTCCCTGGGGCCCACATGGTGGAAGGAGAGAACTGGCTCATGCATGTTGTCCTTTGACCTCCATAAGTACCCCATGGCATACTTTCCTGTTGGCATGATGGCATGCTCCCCATCAACGGAAGTTTAAAAAATTAATTAAAAATTATTCTCATTTGCAGAGATATTAACACACACTGATATTAAACTGTCACTAGCAGCCAAACTGCTGATCTTTGTATTCCTCTATTTTAAAGCATGCCCTCTAAAGCTCTCTAGTTACACCTTTGGCATCATTTAGATTATTTTGACTGTGGCACTTTCTACCCAGGTGAGTGTCCCTCTACCTCTGAGCCTCTATCTCCTCAACTATCAGCCCCTACCTCCAAAGAGTACTGTGAGACCCAAGATGATATACAAAGGGCTGGCCTGGGCCTTAGACACAGTATCAGACAATAGGTTCTTTTTCTTTCCTTGGTCATTAAACTGTCAAGAGGCCACTCTCCTCTCAGGGTTTTGAGACTCCATCCAACCACAGGAAGCATTTTGTGAGAGTGTGTACACAGAGGTTCCGTGTTTGTAGGATGATTCTTTCCTTTATATCCCTCACACCACTTGAGCAGCCTTCTAATATTGATCACGCTAATCTCTAAGTCATCTAAATGACATACACAGAACATCTTCTGTCTCATGATGGAGGAAACGCAAAGTCAAGTCTGAGCAAAGCATGCTTTAGAAATACACAATGCAATACGTAAAACCCCTAGGTAAGGCGGCATTTATCTCAGTGATGGACTCTGTCCTTAGCTCCTGGTAGAGCTACTGAGCCACTCTGCACAAAGAGAGATGAGAAGTAACTTTTCATTCCTTTGGTGGCTAGGGTCTCCTTCATATTTCCATCATTCCCTTACCGGTACCTAATGACCCTTAGTGAGCTTTATTTCTGGTGCTAATTGTTCCACGGAGGCCCAGCATTCTGGACTACACACCTAATCCAAGGCAGCTGCCTCCCTTATCCATGGACGTGAACTAACTCTAGTAAGGCTGGTATTCACTGAGTGCTGTAATATCACTGACAAGGTGTTACCAGACTTCTTACATCTGTATTATTTTCTTCTGGCAGGAAATAGAAATATCAAATAAGTGACTATCATTTGTAGGTAGAACGCTTATAGATAAAAGCCATTAAGAAGATCTTCAAAGCAGAGACTGACTGTCCTAACTCCTGCAAGCACAGTGGATGGCCCAGATTGCTGAGTTACTGAAATCTAAGAGTCTCGTTTGACATTTAGGCTCTGCATGGATTTATTTCTCAACTGAGGGTCATTTTCCTGTGTATTCAAGATCTAAGAAAAATGCTGAGGTGTGGGTACAAATGTTCCAAATGAAAGGTTCATGATTTATGCTACCAAATTTCTATGATGATGTTTAAAGTATTCAGCAATAATAAAGTCTGATAATCTTGACAGGAAAATGATTTATGAGAACACAAAATGCATAAATTAAAATGTTTATTTATCCTGTTTTCCATACATTCTTTAATTGGTAAACAAAGAAATTTTACACACTTTGACTAGACACTATTTTTTTTATACACTACTGTTCTTGTTTCTTCTTTTTAAAAGGCAACCCAGGCATCTCAGTGTAGTTAAAATACTTTCCTGGGCCTATTAAAACTAGACTGGATATAAGATTTTGAAAATAGAGTCAGAGAGAGAGAGAGAGAGAGAGAGAGAGAGAGAGAGAGAGAGAGAGTCTATTTTCATCCCTTATAACTAAAAAAATCTTTTGGAAAAACTTTTCAGAGACTTTAATATGCAATAATATAAATTAATGTATAGCATATATACATATCAATGGGCTTTATTGGTTGATTGATTAGCTATATTGATTTAAGTTAATACTAATTTCCCAGTATGACCTAACAGCATTGCATTAACTACCAGTTAGCTATGTCTCATCACCTTCTGTGAGCTTCCTGGTGCCCTGCAAGGTCAGTAACATCATCTGTTTTTGTATTTCGATCAAGAGGCTTGGGCAGAACTCAAATACACGACAGACGGGATTTCTTTTCTCACTAGTCCACATTCAAAGGCTTTGTATTAACTCCTGCATTATCCCCAGATGAGACTCTGCCTCATGGAAGCCATTACTGAGAAATCTAGTTTTTAGTTTAATAAAAAGCAGTTTTTCTACTGGCTTTACCACCATGCCACTCTTCACAAGTCGGCCATGTCCTTGACTTTGACAACCTTGCTTATGAAGCGTGGCTTATGATCACCATGCTCCATGATAAACTTCCAGTTTCTCTCCCACTAAATACAAATGTGGGATTAAGTTAATTATGGACTATTAATTATATGTAAGAGCCTAAAATTGGAAACCCAAAGAAACTTCTATAAAGGAAAATGTCGAGACGTTCTTGCAGCGCCATGTATTTTCTCTCCCCGCCCCTCTGGTGTCATGTAGCTCAGCCTGGCCTCTAGTGGAGGATTGTTATAAGCTTCTGATCCTCCGGCTTCCACTTTCATTCCATGAGGATAGCGATGTGCCATCACACCTGATGTCGGTGGTGCTAGTATCATGTGTATTAACTAAATATTACCAAAGGAGTGAGCTACATCTATCCGCAGCCCAGCAATGTGTGCTTTCGGAGGCAGGGTGTGGGGGAGCAGGGCAGTGGATCTGGCATAATTACTGCTTGTCCAGAATTATCCTCATGAAGATTTTCTTCCTCCAACAGCTAATCCCACTTCATCATTTATTGTAATATAAATGCCTCATACCTAAACATACTCCCAACGCTGCTTATTATCTGCTCAAATGCCCATGGGAAACAAGGAATTGGATTTATGGAGGAGACAAGAGACTAAACAGGACTGCCTCTTCTTTTTTTTTTTTTCCTCTTTGACTACGTTTGGTATCTTAACAGGAGAGGTCTATGAAAGCAGCATCCTCTTGTTAAGGCACAACTCCCAAGACATCTACTAATGTCAGCAGATGGCCAGTGCTCTGATTCAGGTCAGGCATGTGGAAAACTGAAGGGAAAAGCTAGTGTCTTAGCTGTGGTAACTCTCATAAAGGTCCTTACTCAGAATGACGAGTTCAAGAGCAGAGGGAGATTGTATACTCCCTAAAAACTGAAAACCACCTCTTTTCATATTATCAGACATAAAAGACAAGAGCAGGGACTGGGAGGGAGGGAAGGAGAGAGAGAGGGAGAAGAGAAGGAGAAGGAAGAAGAGGAAGGGGGAGCAGGGAGGGGACAGGAATTGGCTGGGAGGTAATTGACCTCAAAGCTCAGGTGCGAATTCAGAGTTTTATAAATGGGATTGAACTGGATTCTGGCGGACTCTGAAGTGCATTGAGGCTTGGTTTCATCTTCACTGTCTCTAGCATACAGAGGGGTGGATGGTGCCCCAGAGAGAGGTGAACACAGGACATGGAAAACGGTTCCTCTGCTGACCCAGACAAGGGGTCAGGAGGAGACTGGGGACTTAGAGAAGGGAATGTCACAATCTGTTGAAGACAGCACAGCCAAGCTGGTCATTAACCAGCTAATTAGCATCCTCTCTCCTCCTCTTTCTTCCTCCCTCCTTCCTTTATCCTTTCCTTGTTTCACCCCCCACATCTCTCTCTAGCTCCAGCAGGCTAGCAAGTCTTTGCACGCATAAAAAGCACCTCTTCCATCTTAGTCTTGCGTGTGAAAATCCTGGTGAATGATTCTGTTCCATTTTGGATTAGATACCTCATCCATGGGGCCAAACAACTGTGACCTGGAAAGACGACCACCCACAGAAAAGCCAAGCCATCCATTCCTTTGTTACTAAAGCAAGGTCTCACAGAACTTAGTCTGTCCTCACAGTCTTTCCAGCTGATGAGGACAGTAAACTCGGGATCACCCTGTCTTTCTCTCTCCCAAATCCTAGGAATACAGGCATACACAGGACATCAAGCTAATTTACAATTTCTTTAAGGATAAAATCAATGACCACCCAAACTTTCTGCATACCACTTAAAGACACCGAAGAAGGACTATGTGCCATTTCTTCAGAACCCTTTCTTGTCCATGCATGCTTATGAAGGAATAGATCATTCAGGAAATATATGTAAAAGAAAATCACTCAAACTGAGAGTGGTGGAGAATGCCTTTAATTCCAGCAGCCGGGAGGCAGAGGCAGGAGGATCTCTGAATTGAGGCCAGCCTGGTTAACAGATCAAATTCTAGGTCAGCAAGGGTTACACAGAGAAACCCTGCCTCAACAAAGAAAACCAACCAACCAAAAACAACAAAACTACCCACTAGGCATGCTTCGTGTTTTGAAATGATAGAACCACGGCAATAGTTGAACTCCTAAATAAGATTAATAGTAATACATTATTCCTGTAGCTATATTATAGATGTAACAACATTCTCTGTTGGTTGCTTCTGAGTCATAAACCCTATTTTTCTCTTTTTTAAAAAATGAATGACTTAGAAGATCATTTCAGTAAAACAGACCATTCTTCTCGTAGGTTCCTTGTTCTGCCTTCCTGAAGTCCCCACACGATCTCCAGAGAGCTTCCATACGTGTGCCGTGCACACACACTCCCGATGCATCTGAGCTGTGTCAATATTAACCTGACCAAAGGAAGATCAAACTGTCTCTTTTGTTCCTCTTGCTCCTCACATGGGGAGCACAATATGGCTCTTGTCAGAGGTGCTTCATCATCTGGGCTCAAGGAAACTGTTAGTACAGTTTGGGATTCGTTCTTCATGGGCAGAAATCCTGATGGGTCTAATGAAGCCTTTCTGCTGACAACTCATTTGCTAAAAATATCCAAGCATCGCCAAGTGTAAGGGGGGAATATGCTCTGTCCCCTTTGCTCACAACCCAGTGAAAGTAATTAATTATTTTTGAAGTCTAAAAAATCTACCCATCAAGGCACACACCTCTTACCACACATCGATATGCTTTTGCTGGATTCCATTTGCTCCCTGATAAACTTGGTGCCATCTCTAAATTGGAAAATAATAGGGTAAACACCAATCTTGGAGCACACATGCAGAGGCAACAGTCTGTGTGTGCCATTTGTTGCAATCTAAGCTAATTACCAGCAACCCCCTCCAGAAAACAGGCCCACTCTGGGCTTCGTGGTTTTACTTTCCCTTGGAGATGTGTGTATGGGGTTGGGGCGGGGTGGGGCACGACCGGAAGAGATCTTTAGGAGTTCACTCCCAGTCTTGTGGCTCTCTTGGCCTCAAGTCACAAGAACATAAGTATGATTGGCTTAAGTAAAGGGATGAAGGACTTGAGGAGTGTTAGAAATGGAGTCCTGGAACCACTGATGACAAGAAAGGAAAGGATGCCCAGGAGTGTGGGAGCCGCTCTGCATCTCCAGGGCCAACTGGCATCCTTCGTGCGGTGGGAAACTGGTAGCTCCAGCCGGCTAGTGCGGTTCTAGCACCTTAGACTGTTCCCTCTTGGTCGTGAGTGTGAAAATCCTGGTGAAGTAACTCCGCTCCATTTTGGGATGCCCCATCCGTGGGGCCAAACGACTGTGAACTGGAAAGAGGACCACTTGTCCTCTTGGGTATTTTCCTTAGAGGTTTCTGAGTGAGACTCAGTTTCTGGAGGCAACGCCCTCCCCAAACATAGGCATACTTCACTTTTCCTTTTAACTTCCAGTCAACCGACCAAGTCGCAGGGTGAGCACGATGGTGTTGGAAGTCAGGTGAGGTGACTTAGTTGCTTTGTTGTCATGGGCTATCACGCTCCACCAAAAAAGAAATTATAAAGGGTGGTGCAAAGCAAACTTACAAGAATATTCAGAAAATGAAAGTCTACTTAATTAAACATATGCAATATGATCTAGCTGGGCAGTGGTGGTGAACACCATTAATCCCAGTGCTCAGGAGGCAGAGGCAGGCAGATCTCTGTGAGTTCGAGGCCAGCCTGGTCTACAGAGTGAGTTCCAGGATAGGCCCTGGAGCTTCAAAGAAACCCTGTCTCAAAAAAGGGGAAGGGGTGGAGGACTTCTTCCTGGGATCTTTTCTTTTCAGCCAATGTAAGTGAGTCTCTGCAGCCGCTGAAATCCTTAGGAGCTTGAATCTCCACCATAGCTGTCAAACTTCCATAGTTATTAATGATGCAGACGCTAAGCAGGAAGACAGAGAATGAGAGCGCCTTCTGCAGCCACCAACTCCCAGGCATCATTTGAAATATTTAAATATTAGTATGTCGGCTTCCTCCAACACAAACAGCATGACGGGTGGTGAGAGGAAATACCCAGGAGGACAGGGAATACATTTTCTAAGGAGTCAGATTTCCAACACTAGGAAGCCAATGGCCGAGCTCACAACTCACTGTCGAGGGCTGGTCTTTCATTGCTAGATTAAAACTAAACCACCACCGACTTTCAGAGAGTGACTGGAGTCCATGGGCTGCTTGTGACTAATTGCGAGTTGAAAGATGAGCCCTCACTGAGCTTTGAACTGATCCCACAGTTCAAACACAACGAGAATGGACGCTTGGGGCAGTAAACACAGTTACTCATGATCATTGCCTATCTTCAACACACACTGAACCCTATCCACTTCCCCCTCCACCCAGAACAATGCATAACTGTCTTTAATGGATAGACCAAGTCATAGGAAGGTTAAAGATTTCCCTCTTGGTTGGTCCAGAAGGGAGGAATGCTGTTTTCATGCCCAAGGTCCTAGAGGAGGGCAATTTTGCCACCCTTCAGGAAAAACCAAGGAAACAAAGGCCCTGGGTAAAGGTTTGTTTGTTTGTTTGTTTGTTTCTTTTCTTTTCTGGTGTGCATACCTCACCTGCCAAGGTGTATTTTCAAAAGATTTGTTTTTAGTTGAAATAGAATTATAACCCTTTCTCCCTGCTTCTGGCCCCTCCCAGGGTTTCCTCCCACAAACGCCTCCCATCCCCCTCTTAAGTATATGCACAAATATAAAATACAATCTGCTAAGTCCGTTTTTGCTGCTTAGGAGTATATGGCTCCACTCTGTATTGGACATCCAATAAGGGGCTCATGCTCCCAGGAAGAGGCTAATTTCCCAGCCATCATAAGTTGCCTCCAATTCTTCATCTAAGGGTGGGATCCCTCGAAATTGCCTTCTCTTCATTAACATGCCCATTGATATTTACAATGGTGCACTCTCATTCATGCAGCCATCTCTAAGAAAGACTGCTTCACAGCAGACTTCCTGGCATTTTAGTTTTTATAATATTCCCATGCCCTCTTTTGTCATGTTTCCTGATCTACAGATGCAGGAGCTGTGCCGTTGAGATGTCGATGTATCTCTTGGGGCAGGCTTCTCTGCATTGTGTCCAGCTGTGGTTTTCTGTGGTGGTCTCCATTTGCTGTGAGGGATCCTTCTTTGATGATGGGTGGTAACTACATCCATCTGGGATGTAAGCTGTAAGAAATTAGACTAGAAGGAGAATTGAGGTTTTGCAGATGGTCACTGGTTGGGGGAAGGCCTAAAGGTTAATCTTTGTATGTATTTGTGTGTGCTCATGGAGTCCTTAATAAATGGATAACCTAGGACCAGAGTTATAGGTTGCCATGAGCTGCCCAGCATGGGTGCTATGAACCCAACTCAGGTCCCCGGGATGAGCAGAAAGGGCTCAGTTCAGTTCCAGGGACTGAATTCAAATCCTGTGCTGACAAACCAAACCATCTCCCAAGTTCAAGTGGACATTTTAAAAACTGAACTTTATAATTTAAGATTTTCCCAAACCTACAAGCCTATCTTTGACTCCAGTCACTCTGAAATGTGGGGATGGCGGGAACCAGTGTATCACCCAGCATGCCTGATGTCTTGCAAGTACTCAGTGGGCAGCTGGCATCCTTGACTGGTACCTAAGGTTACATATAGAAAATGAGTTCTCAAAACTCATTTCGGACCTGGATTATTATTTAAACCTGTATCTCCATGTCACTGGTTCTCAACCCTGACTGTGTCTCAGAATGAAACCGGAAGCTGTAAAACAAAACCAAACCACACCAACAGAAAGCAAAAGAAATAAAGAGCCCACCCCACAAAATTTAAATTAAAAGCATTAGTCTATTTTAGAGTTTCTCCTCTGTTACTCTCAACACAGGCATGGTAAAGAACAGTAAACCATATGATACAAAGAATCACTTTCAATTTGTAATGTCTAGACATAGTTTCTACATTTGCTGTTCTTGCTTCTATACAGCCAGGAACATCACACAGCATGTATATACATGCAAAAACAAAAAACAGGGCTGGAAATTGACAGCTCTAGCATTCAAATCCTGGCTCCATATGCTATCTGCCTATCTTTGGGCATGTTACCTGATTGTGTTAATCTACAGCACCTTCATTGGGAAAATGAAATAATGACCTACTTATAAAATAAAATGAGATGATGTGTAAACGGTGACACACATGCTCACTCACACAGTATTCCAGAGCACCGGGTGACTTTTTTTTTTTTTTTTTGGTTTTTAGAGACAGGGTTTCCCTGTGGCTTTGGAGCCTGCGCTGGAACTAGCTCTTGTAGACTAGGCTGGTCTCGAACTCACAAAGAACCGCCTGCCTCTGCCTCCTGAGTGCTGGGATTAAAGGTGTGCGCCACTACTGCCTGGCGACTTTTATCTTAATGTGCGGGAAAGAATCTTTCACAATGTGATATTCTTTGTTTTGTAGGCCGTTTTTTTGTGGTTTTGTTTGTTGGGTTGTAGCCTTTGTTTAACTTATGTAAGTTATAGAGTTTCTGATTTAAAAGGACTTTCAGGAAGAGAGAAAGAGTCCCTGACAAATGAACTGGTTGAAGGAACTGGGTTCTTCTCCAGGCACTGCCCTTCCTGTGTTCCCTGCCAACGACTGCGCTGCAGGAGAAGCACGTGAAGGTTCCTGGAAACACAGACTCCTGGCCCCCATCTGCAGAGAGCCCAATTTAGTAGTCCCGGCGCTAGCTATTCTCTCTACCCGCGAGGTGCTGGTGATGGGTCTGAAGAGGACACTTTGGATAGTTTGATGACATAAAGGTCCTAATGTGCTAAAGAAAGAGCCCACGGGGCAGTAAAGTCTGCAGTTTTATTTTCCTTAATTCTTCAAACGCTAGAGCTTTCTAGTGGAAGGTTTCGACTGACGGCTTGTTCTGGTTGATATTAGCAGTTATGACTAGGATAAGCAATTGCTTAATATAAGAATGGCTTTTTAGGGATTGGAGAGATGGCTCAGTGGTTAAGAATGCTGACTGCTCTTCCAGAGTAGCTGGGATTGTCTTCCAGCACCCACATGGAGGTCACAATCACCTGTCACTATTTCAGGGGAATCGGACAGCTTCTTTTGGCCTCGACAGGAATTGGTACGCAGACACGCATGCAGGCAAACCAATCACATACACAAAGTTAATTGATTGATTAATTAAAAATTTGGTTGAAGAGGAAAATGATTTTAAAAGAAATGTTTCATAAAAACTACAACAGTAATTTCATTCCAACTCAAAAGTAAAATATGTATCCATTTATATTTTCATTTCAAAGCAAAACCTTTGTATTTATGAGTATATAAGAGCTTCTCAGACTTTCATTGTAGAAATCACACACAGAAAACAAAGCTCGCATTTCCAGTTGCAGTTCATTAATACAGGATAGAAACAGACATGAGACAAAAATCGGAATGCAGATTCCTTCTACATGTTACGAGCCCCATCCCATTTCTGTAGCGATATTGTCACCATCCCAGGATGCATTTTCAGTACAAACAGGTATCACTTCATCACACTGAGTCTCTCCAGAGCGTCAATCTATTCCACCCACTCACTCGTCTCGTGATCATGTAATTATATTAACCACTCTGAATAGATCTGGGAGTAAACACAGCTGATCCTTGGTAAACATTGACTTTAGTCACAGGGTGTTCGCACACCTGTGCTTCCTCAGCCAGTTTCCAGTGAGCTGGGAGCGTTCTGCCGAGGTTATCAGTTAGCGTGCACCACAGAACAGAATGGAGGACGCATAGCTCCTCTGTCAGTTAAGGGAAGATCAATGGAGCTCTGCTATCAGAGGCCGAACCACACAAGTCTGCGGGGTTTGGACCACAAGATAAATTAGCTCAAGCTTCTCTAACTTTTCTGGGAAACATTGGAAGATACCTGTTAAAACGAGGATTCTGATTAGATCAGTGTCGACTGTCTGCAGCTCCTGGGTGATGGCTGTGTGCCAGTCTGACTACATACTGAGTGACAATATATTAGCCCACACTGTAGAAGCCACACACAGACACACACACACACACACACACACACACACACACATGAAACCAGCAAAACAAAACAAAAAGAAAAAGAAAAAGACCCAAGAGGATCCAAGTAATTAACAAGAGATAACACTAGCAGTGAATATTCTTAAACACATTCCCTTTGCAAAATGAGAAATACAGAGAGCCTGAGACATATCTGAATCCAGTATAGGAACCTTATTTCAAGTGGAGAATCAATAGCGGGGCTCTGGATGCATTTCACAGTCATGCTTATTTTTCTAGGTGAGTCAATCTTTTCTCACAAATACAATCATATCACTAGCACATGTCCAGTCTTCTCAGGGGTCCTGGGACATGATTTATGACACAGAAAGTTATGCTTAACAGATACCTCCCAGGGAAAGAGAAGCATCTCTCTCCAGCATGGACTCTGTCCCACCCCCACACATTTGGATCCTTCTGGATGTGAGTTGTTGAATAATGCTATTTAGTTACTTTTTATTGGTTGTTTTTGTTTGTATTTTATTAATTTTTCCATACAATGTATTTTGATCATGTTTTCTCCTCCCTCAACTCCTCTTAGATCTTCCCCATCTACCTACCCATCCAATGTCATGTTCTCTCTCTTTCTCTCCCCCTCCCTTCTCTCTCTCCCCCTTTTCAAAAGAAAACAAAAACCAATGGTTTTAATTGCTTTTTTGTTTACTCTGAGAATCAAGCACCTGCCACTGCTTTTGTATTTCTTACATGGCCCCCAAAACAAGTAATCCAACCTGCTGTCTTCTCTGAGAGGTAGGCCCAATTAACTTCAGAATGTGCGGGGTTCAAGTTGTGTACTTTGTCTGTGTCTGGTTGGTCCTGGGGACTGTGCATAAGTATGAGACTCAGCGAGCATCCATCTTTCCCAGCTTGGCTCCAGCAGGTGGCTTGTAGCAGCTCCTTCTGAGATGGACTGAGAGGAGGAATCTCCAGTGACCCTTGGACCCTGGCCACAGCTCATGATTTAGAGAATTCCTGTGTGCATCTGTTGCCTATGCTCATGTCTCTCTGATTTGTCTCCGTTATTCTTAACTCTTTCCTTACCTTCATCCTGACCGGTCACCAGCAGTGCCAAAATGCCAACTATATGGAAAAGTTTGAATAAGAAGCATTTTTTCTATTTTTCCTATTATTATTCCTGATATCTAATTCCAGCAATTTCTTTCCTTAATAGAAATGTCTGGCGGGAAATGGCTCACACATGGTTGCACCATGAGATGTCAACAAGGGATCCACATTCTCAATGTAGAGTTGTACTCTGCGCACTTGAGATGGGATTGGCTGAGGTTATTCTTGTCGAACAGTGACCTTCCTACTTGTTCTTAAGTCCTGTCCATCTCTCTCCAGGTTTTATCCTTTATATGGAGTATGTGGTTTCAATGAGAAATGTCCCCTATAGTCTTGGTCCCCAGTTGGTAGCATTTTGGGGGCGGGGGGAGGTTTATGGTGGTGGAGACTTGCAGGAGGAAGCACGGTACTGGGGACAGGTTTAGAGACTCAAGGCCTCTAGTTACTTCTAGTTAGTGCTTTCTGTTTCCTGTTTGTGGTTCAAGATGTGCACTCAGCATCCCGTTCCTGTTGCTGTGCCTGCTGCTTGCTGCAATGACTCTGTGCTGGACTCTCATCATGAACTTTCACCCTCCCCCCTGAAATGCCAGCCAAATTAAATTCTCTTTTCCTTAACTTGCCTTTGGTCACGGTGTTTTCTCATAGCAACAGAAAAATAACTAAAACATGGAATTACAGTTAAGAAATCTTTTGAGCATTGTGTGTGTGTGTGTGTGTGTGTGTGTGTGTGTGGCTGGCTAGCTCACTAACTGTCTGTCTGTGTCTGTGTGTGTGTATAGCACATGTGCTGTGTGTGCATTCGTAGAGGGGTGAAGTTGACATCAGCGTCTTCCTCCACCTGAACCTGGAGCTCACTGATTAGCTAGACTGCCCAATCAGAGTTCCCCTCTCCTTTCCCCGGGGATCCTCCTGTCTCTCTCTCCTAGCACTGGAGTTACAGGCATGTGCTGTCATACCCTGCTTTTTACTTGGGTGCTGGGGTTCAAAACTTAACTCCCTCATGATTCCTCCCATAGAGATGGCCTCTGCAGCTGTGTTCAGAGGCTGGGACACCTGAAAGCAAGTCATGGCGAGAGAAGGGCTTTCCTCTCTCCTCCTGCACATGGTATGATCTGAATGCTCATGCTGCCTCTGTTCTCTCATAGAAATAATGAGAGCTCTCCCTAAGGGCTCTGCTCCATCTACTCAGCTACAGTGAAAATATTGGGCTACAAAGAAATTCACATGCGTTTTATGAGGTTCTCTCTTGCCCTGTGGTCTAAAGATCTAAGGACTGAATACTTTTGGAGCTGCCTTGGCGGGTTACAGACAGCTTCTTTGGGAATGTAGGCAGCACCAAGAAATGGGTGTAAGGTGGAGAAAACGATAAGACCCGACCACTAGTTTGAGCCCCAAACCTCCCGACTTGATATACTTTGATTTGTTGTTTCCTCGAAGCAGTCAGAGTTGAGTTTCTGTGACTTACAACACAAGGATAGGAGGGGTAATCATTCCTTTTGCCATGACTAGATTCCTGAACATGGAAGCAGAGGCAACCACAGAGAAAGCTATTACCCACTTCTCCAATAGAGAACCCCTACTCTGCATACCTTCGGCACTGTCCTGGGAAAGTCCTTCACCAGGTAGGACATCACTCAGTATAGGAGAAATAAGTAAAGGAGCTAAGACTTCTGCTCCCACCCAGTGCAACCGTCATCAACAGCAGCCTGGATCTTTTCATATGTGGCTGTATTCCTTCCTTGGAAGTGTAATCATTCCCAGGCTTCTTATAAGTTGGAAAGGACGGGGCTACCTAGTGCCTTCTCATCCTTATTTAAAGGTAAGAGTCTATCAGTCATCTACCAGCGACTCCAGGAAAGTCAAGTTTGGGACTTGGTTGCCTCCAGCCTTTTCCTTGCAGAGAGATGAACACCCTAACCAATCTCAGTATTGAAGCCCTGGCAGCATTTGACAGCTGTACTAACATCAGTGAGAAGAGACATTCATATACACTGCTCCAGGGCAATGCCTGACGGTGTGGCATGCACAACCACATACAAACATTATAGGTCTCAAACTCAGAAATAGCTGTTTTAGCGACATAGCTTCAGGTGCAAATTTACATGCAATCACTCATATTCTACCAAATAAATCCCAGGCAAACAGTAATGCAAAAACATATTTCCTGCTGTCAAGAAAATTTCTGGCAAAATTAATCAACCATTCATCCATTCAGGCTCTTTGCATACCCTTTTGTCAAGGAGGAGATACTAAGAGATTTCTTTTCTCTTCCACACACTCATTTCAGTGAATTGAAGAATCCATCAAGCTTGAGTTGATTTATTGAACTGTCTCTTCGCCCAGCAGTGTAACTACAGCAAATGAACTGATAACTTCTTTTAAAATCAGCAGTGACTTGATTCAACAATATCTGACTTATTTAATTCTTTGTAATTCCAAATTTAACGTGCTCTAGAATTTCGAAAGCAGCACAGATTTTTGACTAAAAGCTTGCATTACCGCACGCTCGGCCTGGTGCTCTGAAAGCATTTGAAAGCATATGATTTTTGAGGACTTTCCCCCTAAGCCAGTCGCTCCCACCTTCCTAATGCTGTGACGACCCTCACGGCGTGCTGACTCCACAACCATGAATTATTTTTATTGCTACTTCACAACTGTGATTTTGCTACTGTTATGAACTATAATATAAAATCTGTACATAGAGGTTTGCCAAAGGGGTCACAACCAACAGATCGAGAGCCGCTGCTTTAAGAGACGTTAAAACCACATTTTAATTAATTAGATAGATTTTTAAGGGATCTCTCTAAACACCTGCAGCCTTTTTCTATAAATTGTTGTGGTGGATAAAGTATCTATTAATAATGACTATGTAGTCACTATAGCTGAAAGAACTGAAGACAGACAGACTGCTTACTTTTGTATCCATTGTGCTGTTACATCAGGTAAAGTGATCACTGACAGGAGGGGGACTTAGTGCACCAACATTAGAGAGAAGCCAGGCAGACTGTTTACACACCCTCTGTAGTACAGAGCTGGTCCACTGAGCCCCTGGAGCCCATTCATCACACACCAGCTTTGCATTTTTCTTTGTAAAGATGTACGACCTTTCATTAACGGGGCACCATACAAGGCTCCTTTGTACACGGCAGGCTAGAGAGCGCAACATCCTCGCCTGAAGGATTTGTGGGAAGAGCTCATCTTCAATCTCTGTCCCTGGGAGGCACTTTTAACACCTGCCAACCACAGCACTATCATCAGAAAAACATTTAGAGATTTATCTTCGGGCTGGTAATTATAAGAGATAATTTGTTTGGAGTATGGATCAAGTTGGTCTAGCATAAACAAACTAGAGGCTCAAATTACATGACGAACATCATTAACTATTGATTTAACCACTGCAGGTCTGCGAGCTCCCGGACATTCTGAAGATGGTGGGTTCCTGAAACCGCACCTTCAGCTCAAACTGTCCGAGGAGTCAGGGGATGATTTCAGGGTGTGCTCAGACCCATCTTGGTTGACACTGTTTTCCTTCTTTGTAAGAAGTCTCTAGAGCCCTTAATTTTCAGAATAGTAGGAAATTGAAAGAGTCAGACACAGAAATGATACAGAAAGAAAGGTCTCTTCCTGAACCTAGAGCAGAGGAGGGAAGGGTAGCAACTCTTAGAGAGTTCTTGGGGTGCTTTTCAGTGTTGATGAAATGTGTACTACAAGAGTGGCTGTGTCTGCATCACTGTAACTTTATTAAAACTATTATTGAATTGTATGGGTCCAAGGAAGTCATTGCATGGCATGTGATTGTGTTTTAGTAAAGTTGCATTTAAAAAACAAAACACTGTAGACTATCAGAAGCTTTCGTAAGTGAAGGTACTCCAGGAAGTTCTTTAGAGGTGCAGAGTTAACGGTGTCAAACACATGCACCGTTCTACCTTTCTTTCCCTTTGGAAGTCTTTGAAAGATGTTAATCTCACTGGAGTCATTCTGTGCAGTGGGCAAAGCTGTGCTTGAACCACTGTCCTTATTCCTGATGCTGGGAGCAGATCCTGAGGTCTTTCTTTGGTGTGCTCCAGCTTTCCACCACTGAGCTGCCCACCCAGACGTGAGCCTCATTTTAAAAGTAAGGAAACAGACACAGAGAAGAGTCAAGTGACATCATGCATTCTTTTGTATGTGCTACTGTTCTTATCCTGTTTGCACATGGAACACTGTGCTGAGAAAGTAAAACAGTATGAAGGAGGAAAAGGATGCTTGTGGGCAAACATAGCGGATATGCAAGCAAAGGTAGAAGACAGAGCGAACTGGTTTGGAACCCAGCTGTATCCAGCACAGCTCTGTCTCTAAGTAGTTATGTGGCTCACTGTGAAGAATTACAGCCTCCAGCTCTCAGTGCAAAGTATCGCCTATACACACAGTAAGCATTCAATAAATGACACCATTAATGGCCTTTAATGCCATCATTAATACTGGTTGTAAAAGAATGGGGGTGGCAAGCTCCATTGATCCTTCCCAAATATAGGTCTATAATTTCCTATTAGAAATCTCTGGGGCCAGTGATATAGTTTGTTATTTAGAATATTTTTATTTGGGAAAGGCGAAATGGTGATTAGAATGTAATCCATGTGTCAATCACAGTGGAGCTTAGGATAGCTTCCCTAAACCCCATGGCACTGATACAGCAAAAAATCTCAAGAGAATAAAGAAATTTTGTCAGAATTTGATGTCAAAACTTCCCCCAAATTTTGTGAGTTTTAAAGCCTTTTAGATTTCAGAAATGTGCGTAAGGAATTGTGAGCCTGAGCTACTCCTCAATAAAATGTTAAATACTAAACATTCACTGCTTAGCAAGAAGAGCAGGGCTGTTTCTGGTTATGGGTTTAGGTAAGTTCAGAACTGGCGAGCCCAGATGAACCTTTAATGGGTCGATTCAAAGGAGACAGCTAAAGGGCAGTGTCAATCAGTCTCATGAACGTGACTTCTACTAACGAATTCAAACAGTAGCATCTCCCAAAATGGCATTTGCTCTGTCAGTGAAAACAAGCATTGGTACTCAAACACTGTGAGGGGAATATTTTACTTCAGTATTTTTGGGGTAGAGAGAGAACTCAGTTAAGAGTACTTGCTGTACCATCATGAGGACTTGAGTTTGGAGTCCAGCTGGGTATCCTGCAAACACCCATATCTCCAGTTCCGAGGGATGAGATGCTGTCTTCTGTTAGTGCACAGTTATGTGTTCCGACCCACCCACTGAAACATTCACTCACAGAGACACAAACATATACACATGTGCATGCATGTATGTAAATATATAAATCTTTAAAAAATTAAAATCAATTTGAAATAATTTTATATTTAATTAAACACTAAAACAATTAAAAGAGAAATGTGTATTACATTGGCAATCTCTCTTAGCAAATAATAAGGCTTAAAGGTACTTTGTTATTGTTTAATTTACCTTTTTTTTTTGCAAGACTTAAGTTAATCACCGAACTACATCCCCAGGTTAGCCTAAGCTCTTTACTTATTTACATATCTATGTATGTCTGTGTACATATGTGCAGAAGCCAGAAGACGCCATAACTCTCCACCTATTCTTTTAGAGCAGAAAGTCTCTCTGAGCCTGGAACTTGCATCCTGAGTAGCCTAGAAGTCAGTAGCCCTAGGTGATTCTCCTGTCCCTTTAAGAGGTTCTAGTTATGCATTGGGTGCTCAGCCTCCAATGTGAGTGCTCAGATCTGAATCCTGGTTCCTGTCACTGCTCAGCAAATACTCTTAACCACTGACCCGTCTCTCCAGCTCCCAATTTAAGCTTTATGTTTGGAAAGTTAAAACTCACTCATATCACTTTAATTGGCATTAATTTAAACTCAGGAGTTTGGAACTCTGACAAACAAATCATCTGCTAGAGCTAATGATTAGATTTAAAGGCTTGAGCTAAGTGACAGAGTCTTTCCCTGGTGTATACAAAGCCCAGGGTTCGGTCTCCACAGAAAGAGAAAACAATATTCAAAGCTGGCTTCTAGTCAGAGTAATGGCTAAGTTACATTCACAGAAGTTTAAAAAGTAATCTTTTAATGTAAATGACCTGGAAGCTCCTTGAATTATACATGCCAACCACATACAGGGATGGCCTAGACTCCAGAGCTTCATGACTGACATTGCTATTGGATCAAATATTCTCACAGAGAGCTAAGATCTTCTTTCCACGTGAGTCTTCTGTAACTAATACTGCCATCTCATTTGAAGTTAGCAAGATAAGCATAGCTCCAAATGTCACCAAATAGAAGCCAGCAGACAGCATCCACTGATTCCTTCAGAACCCAGAACCCAGTCCAAAAAGTGTGAAGAGATGACAGCACGCTGCTGCAAACTCACTGAGAAACGGGTGCTTTGACTGATAAATGGGGCACATGTA
>JAQHUG010000105.1:3615658-3627916 GCA_028555095.1 Dicrostonyx torquatus | reverse complement strand
AGACAGACAGACAGACAGACAGAGATGGGGGGCGCTTACTAGGATTAATAATACTGCTATCCCTTGGTGCAGTTACTGAAACCTAGGCTTGAGAGAAAGGCCAGGAATTAAAAACATGCCTCATCTGTCATTAATAATCTGAATACTTGCTAGGACTAAAAAATCTTTTATTTCAAATTTAGAGACTTAGACAGTTCATAATAACTGTATTATTTAAACAAATGATTGTTCCATGTACCTCAGATTCTCCTCCCCCCTGCTCTTTTCATGGGAGAAAGAAAAGTTTTCCACGAGTGCCTCATTGGGAGACAATAAGATGAATCCACAACCCAGCGTGGCAGGGTGCTCCTGCTTGGTTTGTCTGAATCACATTTGGGGAAAGTACTCATATAAAATACTCCTAGAAATTCTTACTTATCCCTCCAGCCTGCAGAAAAAATGAGTAGTTAGATTTAGTTAAATGGCTACCCTGGTAGAAAGAAGCTAGAGTTCTCCAGGTCATTTTCAACCCCGCCCTCCCTGTCTTACGCGTGCACACACACGCACTCACGCGCATGCACACACACATACACACATACACACACACTTTCTCCACAAAAATCTGTGAGTCAGAAAGCAGTTGGCTGCTGGAGGTACAGCATGTAGCGGTGTACTTGCTCAGTGGGCACGAAGCCCTGGGGTCCCATCCCAATGCTGCCTAAGCTAGTATGTAAGAAGGTAAGGAATAGATGGCTCCTCATGAAATCATATACCTTCAAAGTTAAAACAAAACACGCTTTGAATGTCAGGTTTGAAGTAGACCCAAGTCGTTTAGTTCCATCACTTACCCAATCCCTTTGCTTAGCATGCTTAATACATTTATGTGGTTGAGTGTGGGGACACACAAAACATGTGTGTACTGCAGCCCAAGTGTGGATGTCAGAGAAGAACTTTTGGAAGTGGTTTTCCCCTTCCACCCTGTGAGTCCTGGGAATAGAACTAAGGTCATCAGGCATGGCAGCAGGCACCTTTACCTGTTAAACCATTTTCCCGGCTTTATCCTGTGAGCTCCTAGGTCAGCTCCTCTCAGCCTCTTTTGTTCAGCCTATCTCTTCCCGAGAACCTTTTGCTGAGCTGTTTTGGGTGGTACTAGGCATTAAGCCCAGGGTCTCATGTATGCTAGGCAAATTTCCTGTATCCGTCAACATCCCAGTCAGTTCTTAGACGCCTTCTTCAACCTCACTCACATTAGTCAGCTTTTGACTGAACACTTCTGTAGACCTGAGATGCTCATTCCATCTTCTGCTAGAATATTAGACAGTTTTCACTTAAACTTTCCCCTGTTGGCTTTTAGTTTCCTGAATAAAAGATTGATAACAACAGTGAATATTTAGGTACTTAAAGGTTGGAAAATCTTATTTCCACTCATATGGGAGAGAAAACACATTTGTCTTTTCGGGTTTATTTTGTTTTGTTTAACATAACATAATAATCTGCAGTTTCACATATTTTTCTGAAGATGGTATTTTTTCTTTATGACTGATAAAGTCCACTTATTTGTAGACATAACTTTTTCTTTAACCATTCATCAGTTGATGGGCATTTGGTCTGGCTCCGTATTCTGACTACTGTCAACAGAGCTGGGATAAACATGGACGTGACAGACTTCTTCGTATAGGTTTTCAGGGGTGGTACAGATGGATCATATGGTGCTTTTGTTTTTAGCTTTAGTTTGTTGAGGGACTTCTTCACTTCCTTCCATAGTGACTAAACTAATTTGCATTCCCAGAAACAATGTAAACAGTATGTCTTTCCCCACCAGTATGCTGTTTTTGCACTCTCTCTGTTTCTGTCCCTGTCCTCGTCTCTCTGTGTGCACTTTCCACCTGTGTACACAGGCTAACTGACCACCAGCTTCCCCTCTCCCTGGGATTACAGCCACGTGCACTATGTGTGTGGCAAAGGCTTTTCCCCCTGAGTCATTCCTCCAGCTCCTTGTCGAAGTTTCAGTGAGAGCCGTTTGGACCGGGATGAGGTGGACTCTCAGTGCAGTTTTGGTTTGCATCCTTGATGACTTTGTCATCTTTTAAGAAGCTCCTGATCATTTTGTTTGCTTGGTAAATGATAAAGTGATTTGCTGCTGAGTTATTTATATGTCCGGGGACATTTTGATTCATGAGTCAGGGTGAAGTCAGGGAAGGGCAGTGGCCACTTATGGGGAAGAAGCCTGTGACTCTGCTTCCCTGTGACCTGGTCACAGGTGCTGTAACCTGCCTGCGCTGTCTTGAGCCCACCTTTCAGATTGCTTGCCCAAGTGCTGTTCTGCTGCAGTGGCTAAGAGCTGTTTGGTCATAATGACCAGGCCTTGCTAGCCCAGACTGGCCTTGGGTTTGTGATCCTCCATCCTTTGCCTCCCAAGTGATGAGATTATAGACACATGCTACTGTGTCTGGAAAGGGCCACTTGGTGTTTGGATGGTTCCCTGTTTTGTTTACTTTTCTATTTGTTTGATAAAGACACTGACCATCACGCATGTTGAAGCACATTTTAGACTGGCGTTAGACATGTGAGGTCCAGGAAAAACTTTTCCTTCCCCAGCATGAGACTTCATTTGAGTTTTTGTGTTTTTACAGGGTTGCAACCTGAATGCAAGCCTGGTCATAAGATCCACAGATGTTTTGTTTTTGTTTTTCAAGACAAGGTTTCTCTGTAGCTTTGGAGCCTGTCCTGGAACTAGCTCGTGTAGACCAGGCTGGCCTCGAACTCACAGAGATCCACCTGTCTCTGCCTCCCAAGTGCTGGGATTAAAGGTGTGTGCCACCACTGCCCAGCTATAGACAACTCTTTAAAACTTATTTTATTTGTATTAATATGTATGCTTCTCTGTGTGTGCATACACACTAGTGTGGCTGACCACGTGGCAGAAGAGGGTGTTAGATAGCCTAGATCTGGAGTCACAGGTGGTTTTGGGCCTCCCAGTGTGGGTGCTGGAAACTGAACTCTGGTCCTCTGAAAAAGAGATAATTGTTCCTAGCCTCTGAGTCATTCCTCCAACCCCCATTTAGGCAACTTAAAAATTTTCTAATGTTTGATCCTGGTCATTTGAACTGCCAGCCAAGAAGTATATCCCACGCAAGCATTCTATCATGCACTCTTTCATCCAATGAGTCATCAACTAGTGAACTTCTCTCTTATTTCACTATAAAGATTATTTATTTTATATTTGCTTGTTTGTCTTTTATTACGTGTGGTATGTATCCATGTATGTTGACCTCTGAGTGCAAATGTGGAGGTCAGAGGTCAATATCAGGTGTGTTTTTTCTCTAGCTCTCCACTTTATGCTTTTGAGACAGGTTCTGGAGTTCCCCCTTAACGTAGATGTGGCCAATGAGCCCATGAGAAAGAACCTCCTGTCTCCTCTCCACTCCATTCCTCAGCACTGGGGTTACAGGTGACTTACCCCTGCCAGGCTTTTCCACTGGGTTCTAGGGATCCAAACTACTGTCCCTGTGCTTGCGTACCAAATACTCCGTGATGTAGCATGATTAATAAAACCCAGAGACAGAAATTGGGGTTCAACTTGAAGGTCAAAAAAGCAAAAACAGCCAGCCACTGGCTCTTGGCTCAAACTCAGTTCGAAATGGCAATCCTGCCTCCAATAATTTTGGAATGAGATGTGAGTGAGAGCTGTCTCCTCCCGTCTTATATTCCTCTCTAGTGTTGGTACCACCCGCTTTCTATGGCAAACTGGTGATTAAAGGTGTGTGTCCCCACTGATAAGTATGTAAGGCTGACCAGTAAAGCTGTTTTACTCTCTGAACTTCAGGCAAGATGTATTTATTAAAATACAAATGAAATATCACTACAGAGTGAGCCTTCTCACCAGTCCTGGCAAGAAGTCTTTTAATTTATTTAATTTTATGTTTTAAGACTCTTGGGGGGGTTTCAGACACTAATTCAGCTTCTTGGTGGACTTTACAGGCCCCTCCCTTCCCGTCTTCTGCTCTTTGGTGCAAGGCTATCTTGGCAGTTTATGTACTTGATTTTCATCTGGCCAATTAGAGAACTTCCACGAATCTATCACCTCTCTTTTGAAATCTGTTAAAGCTTCCTATCCTGCCTCTCTTTCCCACTTCACTGCTTACTTATCTTTTTAAGTCCCCCACTGTGTATTAAACAGTTCTCATAGTCCCTGTGAATTCTCGTCAAGCATTTTCAAATCTGGAAATCATATTGTATATCTGTTTATTATTTTATTATCCATCTACCCTGTACTCTACAGAATGTCAGGTCTGTGATGATGGCCTTTGTCATATCCTTACTGTACCCTTGCTATCGAAGCCCTGGCTGCTCCATGGAAGATGCTGATAGATACTTATTGAATGGATAACTAAGGGGGGTAGTATATGCAGAGATTGATGGCAGGTTAGAGGCTTCAGAGGCTTGAGTGGATAACACGCACTGGACTCTGGGATACAAGCACCATAGGCTGCCTTTCCCACCCCCCCCCAAAGATTTGTAGTCCTAATTCATTTAGCACACAAGATGTCTAGCTGTTCCAAGGATGTGCAGGCAAAGAGAACTATAGCAGAAGAGGGACAAGAGGAGATGGCCAGCCTATGTAGCTGCAAAGCATGGCATGCTGAATCCTAATGTGCCTTCCAATTTGTGTAAACATCACATCCTTGGATCCGGTGAACCTGCAGAACGGCCCTGACTGCTGTCATCTTGGATTAACAACCTTAGCATCCCTCTGGTGCTCACTGGCCAGATGGTGCTGGCTCCTGGGGTCTCCCCCGCCCTGGGGTGCGGTCGGAGCACCTAGGAGCATGCGTGGGGCTGGGTGGCCAAGCTTCCCCCACCTTCCCAACAGCTGTACTCTCTTTGCCAACTCAAGCATTTTACAAAAATCTCATTAGGCATTGAGTGTTTTCTGCCAAGCTGTGTCCAGAGGGCACTGTGGCTTCCCTAGAGGGCTCTCTGGCTTTTCTAAAAGGTAATAGGATGAGGGAAAACCAGGATATTAAGAAGAGGAAAATGAAGGACCCATTTAAAGTTTGTGATCGTTTGTCATGGAAACCTAAAGGCTATTTCACAGTAAGGGACTGTGGGGTGGGGATTCTGGGCTAGATATTTTCTCCTGTCATATTTAAGTGCTGTATTTGCAGCAGTTCTCCAGGCTGGATTAGTAGCAAAGTGTCTAATCTGTATTAATCTCCCACAATGTCACCAGGACCGCCTATCAATCTGCATAAATTCTATGGCAAAACTTTAGGAAGAAATGCTATTCAGAGCAAATGATGCATCAAATTCAAACAGGCCATCAAGATTGCTAATGGATTTTAATAGCAGCTATTACTACATAATAGTATTTTCCCAACAGCCGTTTGTTGATACAATTCTTCGTTTACAAGACCTTTATGTCCAAGCCCAGGAGACAGCCACCACTCATTTATAATCATTTGGTTCCACCTATAAACAATCCTGCTTATTTGCATTTGGATGATCCGCAGATCTGACCCACTCCCACCTCGTTCAATGAGACCAACTGCGAATATTACAAGCTAGATTAATTAGTTAATTAATATTTAGACGCACTACTGCCGGAATAAGAAAGACTGCAAACTGGCAAACTCAAGAGAAGACTTAGGGATTGATAAGCTGGCTACTTCTGAGCTGAGACGGTTGTTGCAAACTGCTTTGCTTTCCTATGTAAATTAGTAATGGGCCGAAATTAAGGTTCATCTAGAAGTTTTTGAAACCTAAGACGCTGTAAGCACTCCTGTTTTTCTGCTTCAGCCAGAGTGAAGAGCAGGATGCTGTTCCTGGTCCAGTCATTAGGGAGACTACTAGGGCAATGCAAGCTTTATTTCCTACAGGATAGCCAAGGTCCCTGTCTTGGAGAATAAATACCCGAGCGTGAGCTCACCAAGTCTCACCTAAGGAACACATTAAAAATGCAGCCGCCGGGCCCCTTGGCCAGAGATATGAGGAGCAGTCCAGGAATTCATATTTAAACTATTGCTCCAGAGAATCCAGTGCTAGCCTGCTGAGGACCACATATTGAGAAAATTCAGGGAAAATGGCTTTAGTTTATAGATTGCACCAAAAATCTTGGTGCAATATTAAGCTTTAATGACTCCAAACGTATGCATTGAAAGCTTACCTAGCATATCATTTGAACATTTATTTTTATGTCTTTTATATTTATTGAGTTTTGTGAATTTAGAAAAAATATATATTAGTACTTTTTATTTTACCTTTCAAGTAAGTTTTGATATTAATAAGAAATATTTTTCATCAAAACTTACTTGAAAGGTAAAATAAGAGCAAAAGAAGTAAATAAATTTAGTTTCTAAATAATCTAAGTAAGTGTAAAGGAAGTACAAATAAGTACATTTCTAGATGCAGGTTTTTGAAAGTTTGTGGTATTTATACTTCTGCAACCATTACTATATAAAACCTCAGTGAACTTTTGGGACCAAGCATGTAGAACTTAAATAAATTCTGCCTGGGTGAAATGAAGAAGCAGGAATAGGCTCTCCCACCTGTCTGGCCAAGGTTGGTTTGCTTTTAGTGGTCTCTATATGAACTCTTTGTGTCTGCCTCCCAGGAGCTTCTGGGGACCTTGGCTAGCTGTTGCAGAGTCAGCAGAGTGGGAACAAGAGGACGGGACAGCTTGGTTGCATCCAACTTACAAAGGATGAAGGCTTTTTATACGCAATAGCTCAGTTGGCCACATAACGTCATATTCCATCCTCTCACTTAAACTTCTCCACAGCTTGGATGGTGGGTTGCACTTATACTTTATAGATGAGAAAGCCATCACCCAGGGCATTCCTCTACCTGGTACATCAGAAAACAACACGTTTAGATAGCAACTGCTGAAGACTCAAAGCCAAAGCTGGCCCTACATTTCCATGTAAAATATTGGCCTGACAGAAGACAGGGCAATGTAGCCTTGGAGAGGCAGTCGGGGGCAGAGAGGATAAATAGCCGAAGGCTGCCATGTTCTGGTGTTTGCTGGAGAAACAGACTCCTTTAGTTGGAAGCTCCCCCAGCCCCGAGGTGGTGCTCTAGCTCAGGCTTTGTTCTGCTCCCCTCCTTGTGTTGGTCTTCCTCCCTGGAGACAACCAGGGAGGTGTGATGGAGATGCTCATTACAAGCCTGCCCACCTGCATTCTTGTGTGACTGGAAAACGCATCATAGCATCTCTTGGGCTTATAGTTGCTTCCTTTAGAAATAACAATAGTGCAGGAAAAAAACCAACTCCATTCCACTTTTTCTTAACCACCTGAGAAAACCTTAAATGAAAAAAATTCAGAAACATACAGTTGCACACCAGCCTGCTCCTCATCGCTCACTCTGTGCCTCATCCCTCCCCACCCATGATTCACCCCAGCTGCAGCCACCCAGCATCTACCTAGGTTACTACGTCATTGCAGTTCTGGTGTTCAAGTAACCCTTATTTTACTTAATGGTGATGGTAGCAATTTGTATCCATTGAGGAAGTTGCAAAGGGCTTCCTTTAAGTGAAAAGGTGAAAGTTTTTAATTTAGTAGGGAAAGGAAACAGTCTCAGGTTACTAGGATTTATTCTAAGTTATTACAATTAATTTTATATTGTGCCTGGTTTGTAAGTTACACTTTGCCATAGTTACACGTATGCTGTTTTTATCTGAAGTACCTCAGAGGCTCATGTGTTAAAGGCTCCATCATCACCCTGTGGGATTACTAGGAGGTGATGGAGCCTTCAGGAGGTGGGACCTAGAGGAAGAGTAGGCCATTAGGATCATGCCTTTGAAGGGGACATTAGAATCCCGGTGTCCTCTCTCACTCTTTCTGTGTACTGTGGCTGGCCAAGTGCAGTCTATAGATGATGCTGCAGCCTCAGCATCCATCACCTGGCAGGCACACTCTACCTGCATGAATGAATGAGTGTGTGTGTGTGTATGTGTGTGTGTGTGCATCAATCTCAAACTAGCCATCACATACTAGCTACTTTCCTGGCATCCTTATTTCTATTACTAATATCATGAAAATCATAACATTATACGACAGGCACTTGGACTCCCTATTCTCATACATTATTATAGAAATATGTCCAAAATTCTAAGAGACTGGAACATTTGCTGGATCTCAAAGCCAATTAATAATCTACCTGGAGGACACTTAAGACTTTAGGGGGCTCTCTGTCTGTGTACTCAGCCAGTTTGTGTAACCTGCTTTTAAGAGAACAATGCAACAATCAACCTTACTTGCCTTGGATTTCCCAAGTAACCAGTCTTTACAATCTAGTATAATGCATAGCTTTAATATTAAATTATGTAATCTTCCACGACCAGAGAGCACTGCATGTGTGTATGTATGTATTAGTCATTTGCTAAAAAACAGCGGATAAGGGGGAAAACAACTTTATACATCAAATATCCACTGTAAAGTTGAAAGCAACATATGGAGGTCACTTGATAAAGACATGCTTACAGGGGTCAGTAGGGATCAGCAGGAGCATATAGCTTAATCCCTTCTAAAGCTCTGTTAAAGATGTCTGTAATGTGTCCCCAACCCCCATGTCATGCTTTCTCTGCTGTTCAAAGAATACAGAGCAAAGCCTTTTGTTAGACATACTCCAACTCACAGCTAGACATCAGGCTGTCACAGGCATAAGACGCAGACACAGGCAGTAGAGACAGATCAAATAAACACTGACTACAGACAAGCCCCAAAACACAAATTACAGGTAGAAGATATGGGGAGAGAAGTGGGAAATTCATCTTGGGCTTGCTCTTGGTCAAAGTTATTCAGGAAGTACTGAACTTTCTTTCCTCAATGGAGCACCAACACATTTGGGCACCTCTGAGGCTACCTGTAATGCATTTCATGGGCCATTTTGGTGCCTCGTACGAGGACTCTTTAGTGTGTTTAATCTACAGATCACATTCCCTCCATCACCCTCCGTACCATTCACAACCATTATTGTCTGACCCATCATTCCCCTTCTTTCTTTAGTAACCCACACCACTGCATGATAATAATTTCTATTCAAACCCATCAGAGCCACCTTTCCGCAATCTGCTTACCATGTTACTACCCCTGCCCCCCAAGAGCTGTACCTGGATTTATCTTCTGAACTCATCACAATTTGGTAACAAGTCCCCCCACCAAAGTACTATGCAAGCATCACAATATTCTACATCACGGCCACATCTTATCTGTCCCCCTTCATCCCCTAGTGTGTCCTTCTAGCCGAGGGACTTTACTGCAACCAAGGCAAAAAGCCCCGGCTCCATCAATACACTTGAAACTGTTGCACCCATGCTCAGCAAGAAACATGTATCTATCAAGATTCAGCAGAGTTTTGCAAAAAAATAGATAAACCAAACTGAGTATAACTGTTAAGTCTTCCTGCTCAAAAACAGAAAGCAGGATCCTCAAATGGGAAGCCTAGGACTCCCTCGTGCCTTTCTTTCTGTCACCTGAGACTTACCTCCAGTACAGCTTCCCCCTCACTGTCCCTATTCTCAGGACACAAAGCATGCAGGCCTCTTCGTGGTAGCAGACTCCAAGGAAAGGGGCACACTTGTGAGTAAAGGTTCTTATAGCTGTGTTGGGCACACACGTGTCATTTGGTAAATGTCATGTATTAGAGCACTGCATAGCTTAACTATACCTACTATCTCAAATCTACATTAGGGGTCTCTAGCCCTCAAAGAAGCAAGAGGCATATTCCCCTTACTGTGTGGTAGGTCTCACCTTGTACACCTGAACTAGATACATTTTATCAAAGTCTTTGGATAAGGAATTGCTTTTTTCTTTTACTGGAAGCTTTTTCTTATCCTGTTTTGTATTTGAAATACTTTTCCGTCACTAGATGGCTCTTAATTTCCATTGAAAAATAAGACCTTAAGAAATTCCGACAGGACTGGAAAGATGGCTCACCAGCTAAGAACACTGACATCTTTCAGGGGACCGAAGTTCAAGTTCCAGCACCCACATGGCAGCTCATAACTGTCTCTAACTCCAGTTCCAGAGGACCTGATACCCATGGCAAAACACTAATACACATAAAAATAAAAAGAAATACTGATAAACAAGCATTTCCTTTTGCCAAGAAATTAAAAATTTTTTACTTGGGAACACTAATCAGAGGTTACCAAAATCTCCACGAACTTCTATTAACAGTCTTTATGCCTCAAACACCTGGGATACATTTTAATACTTTTATGCTAAATGATGACTATTGTCACGTCCTGACACATAACCATGTTCTTTCTTCCTGGGATGTAATTTTCCCCTTTATCTCCATCTGATAAACTTCCACTTTTTCTTCAAGTCTGATATTAAGCCATTTGACATCTGGAGTCTTCATCCACTTATGACAAGGAGCGAGGGCTCAGGCTGCCTCAGTCTGAAGCTCAGTCACATCATTCATGGTCATGAGAGCCTAAGTATGTTAAGTAGTTTCTATTTCTTCTCCCATGACACTAGTGCCAGAGTCCAGTGAAGTTTATCAAAGTGGCTTGACGAAGACTGTGAAGGTCAGTTTTTTGTCAACTTGATACAAGTTAGGGAAGAGGGAACTGCGCCTGAGAAATGCCTCTATCAGACTGGTCTTCAGGAAAGCCTCCAGGGCATTTTCTTGATTAATAATTGAGATGGGAGGGCCAAGGACACTGTGGGTGGTGCCACCCCCAGGGAGGCAGGCCTACATTGTATAGGAATACAGGCAGAGCAAGTTATGAGGAGCAAGCCAGTAAGCAGTTCTGTTGCCGTGGTTCTCAACCTGTGGGTTGCAATCCCTTTGGAGGGTTGAGCAACCCTTTCATGTGGGTCATCTAAGACCACCAGAAAACACAGATATTTACATTACGAATCATAAAAGTAACAGAATTACAGTAGTAGCACCGAAAATAATATTATAGTTGGGGTTACCAAAACATGAGGATCGTATTAAAGGGTCACAGTGTTAGGAAGGTTGCAAACAATTGATTTCCAGCCTTGCTTCAGTTCCTGCCTCAAGGTTCCTGCCTTGAGTTCCTGCCCTGACTTCCCTTCAGGATGGACTAAACTGTGAGCTGAAATAAACACTCCTGACTCTGAGTTGCTTTTGGTCACGGTGTTTATCATGGTATAGAAAGCAAACTGGAGCAAGGACACTGAACAGTACCTGGGCCCCACACACTCTCTAAGAGTGGAGAAGGTACGTAATGAGTATGAGCTCCAAGTCAAGCTTAGATGCTTCTTTGTGAGCATTTCCCACTGTATTTGAATGACATGGCTCTTCTCTAGGGACTAAACCTATATCATGAAGTTAGGTTGGCTTTCTACATGCCCAGTTCTTCCACTGGACTGTGTAGCTGGTGTTTCATGCCTACCTGGTCACAGCAAAGCACTTGGATGTCATCTACCTAGTTCCTTGTTTCTGCCACATTCTGGATAAGAGGATGGATCAGGAAGGTTTCTCTGTGTAAAAAGGATCCAAGACTTAAGCAACAGGAGAAGAAAGGAATTTGGATGAGGTGACATGGACTATGCATTGACCACGTCACATCGTTGGAGAGCTATGGGCCAAGGTATGAATCCAGTATGGACTAGGTTACTAGACTTTTAGAAATGGTGTGCTAATCTCAAGATTTTATGTTTTTAAATTTAGAAAATTATTTGGTAGCAAAGGCAGGACAATTCATCATTTATTAATGAATTCAGTCATTAATCATTGCACAGAACAAATCTTCTAACTACTGCATGTTGGACATTGTTTTCAGCTGGTGATCAAGCTTTCCCCAAGACAAACCATTCTATGGTTAGTAAGGAGTTGCAGGTTACTGAACAGAGATAGTAAGTAAATAAATCTATTTAAAGAGGATTTCAAAAAAATGACAAGTGCCACCCAGAATAAACACTGAGGGAAAAGAACATAAAGTGGAAGGGAGGTTAGTGTGGGAAGCCTGGCCAGTAATGAGGTTAGATTTCAGTTTACATTCCTGCACAATGAGAGATAATGAGCTTTGTCATCTTCTGAACTCAAAGTAATCCAGGGAGAAGAACAAGCTTGTGCAAGGAGCCCAGGATGCTGAAACACAGAGAAGGTTGGTATGGCAACAGAGGAGCAAGATGAGACGGTGCGCCAAGTAGGACCAGATGACACAAAGCTTGTGGGTCATGAGAAAGAATTTGGATTTTCCTCAAAGGCAATGAGACATGAATCCAGGATTTTAAGTAAGGACATTAGGACAGGAATGCACAATTTCCATTTGGTGTTTTGTGCAGATTTTGCAGC
>JAQHUG010000105.1:3535098-3615349 GCA_028555095.1 Dicrostonyx torquatus | reverse complement strand
GAAGAAGAAGAAGAAGAAGAAGAAGAAGAAGAAGAAGAAGAAGAAGAAGAAGAAGAAGAAGAAGAAGAAGAAGGAAAAGCAAAGAAGCCATCTAGGCTGGTAGAGTACTCAGGCCTCTCAAGGATGTAGCTTTTGGAATTATACAATGCTTTGGATTCTTAGCCGATCCTCCTTCTTCTCTTGAAACAGAAACTCACTGAGGGGTTAGGTTTGTCTGTTGTACTCATGAGTATCATATCCTGAGTGTCTAGACTAGAACCTGGTAGCAAAGGACATGTTAAATGTCACTGAAGTGCTACCAACCAAGAAAATACAATGGTGTGGGGAAAACTTCGGAGAAAAGGCATGTACTCTGTTTAGGGTGTGTGTTAAACTTGACTGCCCATTAGACATTTATGGAGGTTTAATAAGAATGGCTCCTACAGGCTGATATATTTTGAATGCTTAGTCATCAGGAAGTGGCAGCATTTGAGAAAGATTAGGAGGTGTGGCCTTGTTGGAGGAAGTGTATCACAGGGAGAGGGCTTTGAGGTTTTAAAAGCCCAAGCCAGGCCCAGCATCACTCCCCTCCAGTCACCTGTACATCTGAATGTAGAAGTCTCAGCTACTAATACAGTACCATGTCTGCCTGCAAGCTGCTATCATTCCTGCTGTAAAGATAATGAACTAAACTTCTGAAACTGAAAGAAAGCCCCAGTTAAATGCTTTCTTTTCTCTGAGTTGATGTGCTCATGCACAGCAACAGAATGGGAACTAGGATCACATTTAAAGATGCTAGTACGCAAGTTCAGAGTATAAGCTTTGGTTCAATAGCAGTTAGCTACACACTGAGGGAGAGAGTGGTCACCGAGTAGGTACGGCATTAGAGCAAAATCAATGTGTGGGAACTCTAATACTGAGATGTGAAACTCAAGAGAAAGGGAGAGACAGAAGCTTCCAGGAGGTAGAAGGAATCCAGAAAAATAATGTCATAAAAGCCAAGATGAAATAGATATGGGAGAATGTACCTGAAATCCTGGCATTCAGTAGGTTGATGAAGCAGAATTATTAATTCAAAGCTAAAGTGGGTCACATAGCAAGATTGCATCTGTAAAAAATAACTCACCATAAAACAGAAGGAAATAGCCAATTGTTTTGAATATTGCTAAAAAAAAAAGATGAGACTAGACAAATAGTCCACACAATTGATGATAGAATTCACAAGCAGCTTTGATAAGAGAAGTTGCAGTACAGATGTGGGGTTCTATGTGTGCCTAGGGCAGACTAAGGAAAGGAGAGGCACAGGAAACAGAAACAGCACTGTACAGGGCTCTGATGTTTCCATCTCTACCTAAGCAGGCCTACTGTCCAATGAATGATTGCTCAATACTTGATGTTTCTTGCACAAATAAGTGAATAAACAATCCATCCATCCATCCATTGGTTGAGTCTGTTCTATCTTTTTTTTTCTGTTGGTTTTTTTAAGACACGGTTTCTCTGTGTAGCTGTGGCTGTCCTGGAACTCACTCTGTAGACCCGGCTGGCTTTGAACTGACAGAGATCCACTTGCCTCTGACTCTCTGAATGCTAGGATTAAATATGTGTACCACTGCCCAGCAGGAATGTGTTTTCAAATGCAGGAGGTGCAGCCTTCTCTAGGATCAAGAGTTAGAAAGCAGAATCATGCCTTGATATCACTGCTCAGCTTGTTGAACCTAGCCAAACTCAGTATTTTTCTGAGTTTCAGCTTTCTTGCATATGAAACACATAAAACTAATTAATTAGTCAAGATGGCTTTTAAAATCCATCTTTATAATTCCTGACTGAAGACTTTTCCTTTAGAAAATCCAAACTCCAGCAGAAGCACAGTGTCTATGCAGTGTCATTCTTGGTTTTTACAAATTAAGCTTCCTGAACAATTGAATGAGACTCATAAACAATGACTCTGCTTACCTTGTTCTTTGGACCAATGTTTTTGGTCATCTGATCTGTATGAATCCCCTTCCTTTCATCATATATCAGTCCCTCCCTGACTGGATAAAACTTTTTGTTCCTTACATTTTTGGGGGTGGGAAGGTGGGTCTTATGTGGTTCAGGGCAGTCATACCCAAGGATGACCTTGGACTCCTGAACCTCTCGCCTCCAATTTCAAGTGCTAGAAATACAAGTGTGTGTCTTGACTGTGTCAACCTTGCTCTTGCCATAAGGCCTTGAGATTGGCCATGTTCCAATACCCTACCACCAGATTTTCTCACAGCTGGCTTCTTTTTGTCCTATTCTATTTCTTCTGCAAGACCAGAAGTCAGGTTTTCTTCAGCATACCACTTGTTCCAACTGAAGGGGCTGTCTTCCAGTCCTACTCTGCCATACACACGACATCACTACCCAAAATGATTTTGTTTTCATTCTGGATCCCTTATAGTCTACCTCCACCCCCACTACTGCCACTCCTGCCCCAAGGAGGAAACAGGAGGATGACCCTTCACCATTATTCACTCTGCATCCCCAGGATCTCAAACATACTGAGTTGATGGAGAAAGCTTAGTTGAGTGAGTTCATCAAGTCTCACCTGTATTGAACTCACTGCCTGAAGTCAGCAGTTACCTGCTGTCTTAGTTAGGGTTTCTATTGCTGTGAAGAGATATCCACCATGGCAACACTTACAAAGGAAAACATTTGATTGGGGCTGGCTTATAGTTTCAGAGGTTTAGTTTATTATCATTATGGTGGGAAGCAAGGCAGTATGCAGGCAGACACAGCGTAGGACTTTCAATTACTATTCCAGCACCACGTCTGCCTGCATGTCACTGTGCTCCCCACCATGGTGATCATGGACCGAGCCCCCGAAACTGTAAGTAAGCCCCTCAATTAAATGTTTTCCTTATAAGATTTGCTGTAGCCGTGGTGTCTCTTCACAGCAATAGGAACCTTAAGACAGTGATTAATAAACTGACGTTCGACAACTAAGAGTTCTACAACTTAGTCTGCAGGCAGCAGGATGTGAACTGGGTCCCACACTGGTCGTAGCTTGAGCATATGAGACCTCAAGCCTGCCCCCACAGTGACATACTTCCTCCAACTGGGTCACACCTCCTAATAATGCCATTCCCTGTAGGCCAATCAGTCAATGAGTCTATGGGGGCCATACCATATCGAAACCACACCTACTCAAACAAAACTGTTTTCCTCACTTTTGTTTGGTCCCACTGACCACTCCTCTTTGAAAAACAATAGCAGCAACAACAGAAACAATATATAAATAATAATACAAATTCTAGAACTTTAGCCTCACAGACCACCCTTGTTCTGCTGTTTCCCAGCTTCTTCTGTTTACATCTTTCCCTCTCTCAATATGAGGAACTTCAATGCTCTCAACCTTTTCCTCTGTGAGCTGTGTCCTCTTTCATGGGCAGCCTGCCCAGCACACGTCTGTCTACCTTTGTACCATTCCAGCTAATGGCAGCTCACACTGACTCCTACATTCATTCAGAACACTGTGAAAACATAAATTGACAAGCTGTCTCTTAGTCCACAAGTCCTTCATCGCTCCACCACGGCACATGGCTGCTTGTTGAGTGAGCATCAGCTACTCTCGATAGAAGTAGGATGGCCAAGGCTTCTCAGCTGTGCTATGAGAGGTTCCTCCAGGGGTGAACGTCAGTTTATTAATCACTGTCTTAGGGTTCCTCTTACTGTGAAGAGACACCATGGCTACAGCAAATCTTATAAGGAAAACATTTAATTGAGGGACTTAAAGTTTCAGGGGTTCGGTCCATGATCACCATGGTGGGGAGCACGGTGACATGCAGGCAGACATGGTGCTGGAGTAGTGACTGAAAGACCTACATCTTGTAGGCAACAAGAAATGGCCTGAGACACTGGGTGGTATCCTGTGGGAAATCTCAAAGCCCTCTCCCGTGGTGACACACTTCCTACAATGAGGCCACACCCATTCCAACAAAGCCACACCTACTAATAGTGCCACTCCCTTTGAGATTATGGGGGCCAATTACATTGGAACTACCACAATCACAATATTTTTGACAAAAGATAGTTATTTTAATTTTTTTTAGAGGTGACAGCCAATTTAGGGTCTGTAAACACAGCAATTCTCAGATGAACAACCAGTCTAGGCCTTATGGCGTCTCTGACTTTGAGAACTGCTTGCATCCACGTACTTGTCAACGTTTAAAGGAGCAACACAGACAAACTTTTACAGCTTTGCAAAAGACTACACCCCTAGGGAAGGCTAAGTGCAGATTTCAATTATGCAAATTATCAGTAGGCAGTCAGTCACACAGTATCTAAAAAAGCCATGGCTTTAGAGAGAGAAGAGAAGCCCAAGCAGGTTACTTGAAGCTCTCTGCTGACAGGAAATGGCCTAAGAGCTCAAACCTTTCCACTGGGAAAAGGAACAATTTATGAAAAAAAAAAAACACCAAAATTGAATCATATAAACAACAGAATTTCCTTAATTGGAATTTATTACCCCAATCCCACCATCCCTCCCTGCTCTCTATTACTCAAAGTCTGTGCACATTTGCCAAGCTAATTTTAATTTCCCAAAGTGATCTTCTGCTGTTGCTGTTGGAATGCATCCAGTTTAAGAAGAAGCCCTTAGAATTACTGTGTGTCAATTAAGAAGAAATGAAATAAACAACTCATATTACCCTCAGATCTTTTCCACTGAGGAAAAATGACTTTTTAATTAAATTAAATTTTCTTTAGAATTTCATACCTGAGTACTGTATTTACATCATTTATACTGCTCCCTCTCCCCTTGTGCCCCTCCCTACTCACCTTAAATTCATAAAATTAATGACATTTACTTCTTTCATTATTATATATTTACATATACATACACTTGTATAATATAAATATAAGTGTATATTTACATACACATACACACACAATTTGTGTGTGTGTGCACACGTGCACACACATGCGTGTATGTAAATACAACTTGCTGGTCCATTTAGTGTTGCCCTTGTGTATTTGTTTAAGGCTGACTACTTGGAGCTGGACAACCTGTTGGGGCTTCTCCCTGGAGAAGAGACTCTCCTTCCCTCCACTATTAATTGCCTGTAGCTCTTCATCTAAGGCAGCGGTTCTCAATGTGTGGGCTGCAGCCCCTTTGGAGATCACATGTCAGATATCCTGCATATTAAAATTTACATTACAATCCATAACAGTAGAAAATTACAGTTATGAAGTAGCAACAAAATAATTCATGGCTGGGGTCACCACAATATGAGGAAGGTTGAGAACTGCGGGTCTAGGTAGAGCGGTAGAGCTCTGCCGGAGTCCCCATCCATGCTAGCATGTTCATAAAATGGATGTCTTTTATAAACCTAGAAGCAAACAAGAATGGGTAAAAAGATGACTGATTTCTACCAGATCTGAGTTCTTTATGCATGCTATCTGCCTTCCTAATTGTAATATACTTAGTCTGCAGTCACATGGTGAACAAATTAATTCATCTTAAACAAATATGTGCAGTCACGATGTCAGAATCGATTCTTTCCTATGTCTATGTAACAACTGGTAAAAAGAATTTAACAAGAAAACACACTTAGGAGACCTTGTGTGTTAATTAATTTTGGTAAAAATACCCCCACAGGGTGGGGGAGGGGAGGGGATGGAATAATAAACACAGAATCAGGACTTACAACAGGAAGAGGAACAGAGACTCAAACACATGAGTTGTGGGAGAAACCAGATCTATTTTAAGGCTACAGGGCTAGGAAGGGACAGGTATTTTTAAATTTAATTGGAGCATTTCAAATAATGAGATTAACTGCTTGAAAACTTGGAGGAACAACAGGAAAAATAATTTAAACTCCAAGCCATAACGAAATTGAAGTTAAAAAAAAAAAAGCTAAGCTAAAGATGTAGGAAGAGGCTGGATCCAGCCCCTCTGTGAAGAGATTGCATTTTTAGGGATTTCCGATTTGCTACCAGTGATGAAATGATACTGCCTAGTGCCTTCGTTTCCTTTTCTGTGAAATAAGACACGCTAATGCCTGCGCCACAGAAAGGGTTGTAAGAGACTGACAAGTTACAAAAAGTCCTTGACACACTGTGACCATTTGGTGAAAACAATAGTCCAAGTCTTAAAGAGAAAACCCTATCACCAAGACAAGCTGGGCAAGATAAGACAGAAGAAAGCCAGTTTGTTTGGTGTGTGCGCGCATGTGTGTGTGTGTGTGTGTGTGTGTGTGTGTGTGTGTGTGTGTGTGCGCGCGCGCGCGCGCTGGAGACAGGAGCTCACTATGTAGCTCACAATCCTCCTGCCTTGGTCTCCCAAGTGCTAGGGTTGCAGGTGTGTGCTACTGCATCCTGCCCTGTGACCTTTTGCATTTTAATAGATTAGAATGTAGCTACCACATTTCTCATTTCTCCTTCCTCCCTCCAATCCTGCCTGCATACCCTCTCTGCTCCTCTTCAAACCCATGCCTTCTTATTTCCAACTGTTATTACATGCATATATGTATATACATGGATATTCCTAGATGCAACCTGCTCCGTCCATACAATGTTGCTTGTAGATACAACCTGCTCCATCCATATAATGTTGCTTGTAGGTATGCTCTCAGGGCCGATCATTTGGCACTGGACAACCAATTGGTGTGCTCTTCCCTGGGAGACTACTTCTCCCATTCCCAGATTACGTCAGTTACCTGTAGTTTTTTGTGTAGATTTGTGGCCTTGTAGGCTCTTTTCTATCCAATTTGGCATGTATACTGGTGTCATCCTTGTAAGAGATCTGTTTCATAGTTTGTGTGTTTAGGAACATTTTCTTACTTGTCCCTTTCTTTTCTCTTCAGGTACACAAGACTCATTCTTTACATTTGGCCTAAAGTGACTGAAAATTGCTTGGTTATAAAACTTGGTTTTATATTATTCCATTGAAGACAGACTCTCCTATATTTCACTGCTCGAGAAAGTGAAGGAGAATGGCTTGCCTGATCTTCATGCTGGTGTAAATATGTTCCCAGTGCATCCAACATGTCACGGCTTGCTGCTCAGTCCAATACCCAGTCCACTTGGCCTTTGAAATCTGTTGACTTTCTAGAGTCAACTCCTTGTGAAATAAAACATTAAAACAGAAAGGAGAGGCAGATGTGGTGGTGCACACCTGTCATTCCATCACTGTGTTAGTTCAAGGCCATCCAGGGCTACACACTGAGGATCTGTCTCAAGAACAAAAACAGTCCACCCAAAAAAGGAAGAAAAAAAGGGGGGGAGGAGGAAGAACCGTGTTCTTACAATGAGCCCAAGAAAACAGTTTTTAAGTGTCGCTGCTAAGTAATACAACAAAACAACTATTTATGTAGCATCCAAACTGTATCAGTTATTATAGCTAATCTACAAATGATATAAAGTATATGGAAAGGTAGGCACAGACTACATGAAAATACTCTGCCACTTTATAAAAAGGGCTTGAGTGTCCCTGTGCTTAGTGTCTTAGTTACTTTTCTATTGCCATGAAAAGGCAACACGACAAAGGAACTTATAAAATGAATTGTTAAATTTGGGTTTAAAGTTTCAGAGGATTAGAAGCCAAGATAGCAGAACAGAGACATGGTGGCAGGAACAGATGAGAGTTTATGTCTTGATCCATAAACTTGACACAGAGACACACACACTCACACACTAGGGATGGAAATGGCATGAGTCTTTTGAAACCTGAAATCCCACGTCCATAACACACCTCCTCTAACAAGGCCATACTTTCTAATCCTTCCCAAACAGTTCTGTCAACTGTTACCAAGGATTCAGATATATGAGCCTACCACTTTCATCTGTAGATATTAATCCAAACTAAAACCCAACAAACTTGAGTTAACTAACGTACACAATTAAGCAAATGGACTAACAGGTGTATACAGAATACGCCATGCAACAGATCCAGAGGACATATCCTTCTCAGTAGCCTGGAATCTCACATAAAATATGTCACATTCTAGGCCACAAATCTTGTCAAGTACAAAATAATAAAGATAAATTATCTTCTCTTACCATATAATAGTAAAATAAACTAGAAATCAATAGCAAGAAAAATCAACTTTACGAATAAATGGAAACCATATCATACACTCTTGACTCACAAGTGGCCAATCAAATATTCATGGAGGAAAACTTAAATTCCTAAAGTCAAATGAAAACGAAGACTCAACACACCACAAAATCTGGGGTACAGCTAAGTTAACTCTAAAAGCAAAGTTTCTAGCAGACAGTGCTTACATTGAAAAATCATAAATTTTGCAAATAAATGACTTAATGATGAACCACACAGCCACAAAAATGAGAATAATAAAAGCCCCAAAGCACAGGGGGAAAGAAAAACTAAAGATCAGGACAGAAAACAACAAAAGGATAAATCACAAAGGACTTGGTTATTTGGTAAAATAAGATTGATTAATTTCTATCTAAACTAACCAAAAGAAACAGAAAGACTACCTAAAAAATATTATCACTAGGGAGTACTTTAAATTTTACATTCCCCCAAACTTGAAAATTAAGAAAATAAATTCCTAGCTACATTAAACCAATACGATATAAACAATTTAAACATATACAAAACAATCAATAAGGCTGATGCAGTAATAAAAACTCTCCTGATCTAGGCCAGGACCAGATGGATTTGCTGCCAAATTTTACCAAACCTTAAAGACAATCCAACACCATCACAACCACCACCACCAACAAAACAGACAAGGAGATCAATGGGATAGAATTAAGGACTCAGCCATAGACTCAAATGGTTACAGCTGCCCCATTATGTGTTTGTGTTCATGCATACCTGCATGAGTACATGTTTATGTGCTGGTGCACCTGTGTGTGTGGATGAGCATGTAAGGATTGACAGATAGGTTACATGAAAAGTTCAAAAAGTTCAGTGTAGTAAAGCCAACAAGCAGTGACCAGAGAAGAGACAGCCTGTGGAATGTGGAAGAATATTTGCCAAGTATACATCAGACATAGATGAACTCCTTGGATATATAAGAACTGCAGAAATTAAATGTTAAGATAAAACCAGTGTCATCTAGTCAATAGATGGGCTCATGTCTGAAGAGACAGTTTTCAAAGGGAAATAAACAAATTTCCAGGAAACATTTAGAGAAATGCCTAACGTCCTTAGTCATAAGAAATGCTAATTAAATCACCTCAGTCAGAATAGCTATAACCCAGAAAACAAATGACAACAATTGCTAGAGAAAGTGTGGGGAAAGAAAGCCCTTCTCCGCTGCTGATGGTAATGTAGACTTAGGCAGCCAGTGCAGAAATCAGCATGGAGATTCATCAAGAAATTGCAAAGAGAACCACCATATGATCTAGCTACACCACTCTTGGGTATACACTCAAAGGACTCTTAGTCAACATATTACAGAGATATTGGCACATCCATTTCCGTTGCTGCACTGGAACCAACATAGCTAAGAACTGGAACCAACATAGATGTCTATCAATACTTCAGTGGATACAGAAAATGTGACAGATATAAACAGTGGAATTGCATGTAGCCATGAAGAAAGATGATGGCATGATGTTTACAATAAGTGAGCTGAGTGAAATAAGATGGACTCAAAAAGATAAATGCAGTGCGTTTTCTTTCATATGGAGACCGTGTGTGTGTGTGTGTGTGTGTGTGTGTGTGTGTGTGTGTGTGTGTGTGTGTGTGTGTTGGCCAAGAAACTAGAAAAGGGGATCATGATATGAGAGAGAGATTTTAAGGTAGGGGTAGTAAGAAAATACATGTGGTAAGAAAGCAGGATGGGGGTACTGTCTGAAGGAAAGAAGAGATCCAGACAAATGGGGAAGGGACAGGAGGAACCACGTGGGAGGAGGGAATTTGGCTAAATTAAATGGGTCAAAATCCCAAACCAAAAGTGAATCTGAGAAAAGGCCACTCGCTAGGACCCTGGGTTATCAGAACAATGAAATATGGGATTTACTTTATGGGGTCCAGGGCAATGCCTAGCTTACCTAACATTTGATGGAGAATTTAGGAGATGAACAGGCATCTTTCAAACATCTGAGTTGTTAATATTACTCTTCCATAGTTTTGGGACAGACTGATTTATCCTCCCGGAAGCCTCAAAAAAACCTAGCTATTAACAAAGGCGTTTCTGGCCCTGGATAATGATGGCTGAGCATCACAACTGATTCTTTTCATCCAACAGGACTCCTCGCATTTGTCAGCCATCCTACCAGGCTCACATAAATGCATGAGTTCTGTTTATCATTTCTCCAATGACTTCTAGTCCACTTTTAAAGGCATCATTGTGTGCAATTAAAATAAAGGACTTAGAACCAGTTTGGATAAAATATGAAATCAGTGTAAATTCAAATCTTCCAGATTGGTACTACTTATACTCATGGGAAATAGTTTAACATAACACAAAAACTCAGACAGGGGAGAAAGTGAAAAACTCTGGTGTTATTTTGAAACACTGTCTCAATGTTTTCTTAGTCATTTGGGGGAGGATTAGAAAATGCCAGTACTTTTATGGTTCACCCAGAAGAGTTAGGGGTCTTAGAAGAATGACTGAAATATCCACATTTAAAGCTCCCTTCCAAACAAGGTTACATTTTGAGATGCACCAAACAAGAAAATCATCAAGTAGAATGCTCTAGGTTGCTTGTTTCATGAACAACAGACTTTTACAGATGGTACCAGTTATCAACATCAGGCTACTTCCACTCTCAAATGTCTCATTTGAAGAGAAAGTTTAAAAACCTCGTGTTTATTTCCATTGAAGGAAAACTGTGTGGCTTGGACTTCTGAATGTCTTTATCCAACATAAACTAATAGGTAGAGAAATTTCCCTGACAGGGATCGGAAGCATTGTCCCTGGTGCTCATAAATACCCCACTGTATTGTCTGAAATGGCTTATGTCAGTCCTGACTGTGGGCTCAGATTTACTGTACAGTTCATCAACTTCTCAGCATGATGGATAATGAATGTTTCATTTACATCGCTAATTGCCAAGCCATGGTTCCTACAACCTTTAACCCGTATGTTTTATCCCATTATCACCATATGTCAATATAATTGCATTTAACATTCTGAGTGATAAACTTTCTTCTAAACAGAGAAATATTTTTCACAAAGAAATCATGCGAAGGCTGTTGATGAAACACAAGTCTGTTACAGGAAATGGCAGAGATGTAACCAGGATAATAGGTAGATACTCCAACTAAGGAAAACTATCTTTGGACAGGGACCGATCTCATGGGCAGAAAAATAACCGCATATTATTAAGAATCTGTTTTCAAGCTTTTTCAACTCAAGAAATGAATAAAGATCCTCAAGGCGCTATAAGCCAACATTTGGACCTGTTTAACACACAAAGAAATCTATAAAATCAGTTACTCACAGCTATGTGATCCAGCTATGCTAGCTGTGCTTACTTGACATTCTGCAAATAAACATGGAACGAGCAGCCTTTTTCCTCTCCTCCAGTTTGAACACATTTACCAAGGCTGGAAAGCATCACAAATCAAAATTGCTAAGGTTGAAGAAAAAACTGGCAAACCATTTTCTCGCAGTGCCAGCAATCATCTGAGAATTTGCCCAGAACTGCCAGCCAACATAACCTGGAGTGCCTTTCACCTGGGCTGCAGCTGTTTATCCTAGTAAGTGAGTCAGGGCACCCAAGAATTGCTTGAGACTTCATACCGAGGAGTTCTCAGTGAAATTATTTTTCTGCCATCCCCAGCTACCAACAAATCCTATTTGTTAGAGCTCAAAAGTATATTTTGCTTTTGTCTATGGTATCACCATGGTCTCATCGTACTCTGAGCTTTTGCCCCCTCTCTGTGGTCTGTGGGCACAGTTTCTAATCTGTCTTTGTTTTTGTACTTATGTTTTCTCCATGGCTTGCTTGCCGCCTCTTTCTTCCTTACAATTGTTCATTATGAAATCTAAAATGCATCTGGCCAGTGAGGCTTTGCACAGCGCAACGACTCCCTCCTCTGCAGCCACCACAAGTTCCCTGCTCCCTACACCCAGGACCTAACAGAGCTTCCTTCCATCTCCCTAGGGAGCCTATTTCCTAACCTGGAGCCTGTGCATGGCTGGCCCCTTACCCCTGATTTTCTACTAGCTTATTGTTGTGTACCCCAGACTTGCAAGCTTGGAGGCACCTTGTCAAGGCGGCTTTATACAACCTCTCCATGCAGTACCAGGTAGGTCATAGCCATACCCGCTGCTTTCTTAATGACGCTTCTATTTGCTTGAAATATATATTTGCTTGACATCGTTTTCCCACTAAGCTGAGAACTCGAAGAAGATAAAAGCCGCTTGTATCTGATTTCCCTCTATCCTTAGCAGACATGCAGAGTGTGCAGCATTGGAGAATTCATTCATAATTAACGCCTTGGCATTTTTCACTGAACTTTTACTTTACTAGAGTCCAATTTTCTTTAACAACTCAAGATCAAAGAGGATGGAGATTGGGGTGAGTACATAGGTAGACAAGATAATCAGTGGTACATAAAGTGCTGGGAAACCTCAGGACCCTTGGAAGAGAGCACGAATGAGCTTTGGTTCTTTTCTCCCTTCCTTCCTTCCTTCCTTCCTTCCTTCCTTCCTTCCTTCCTTCCTTCCTTCCTTCCTTATTATTGCTTTTATTGAGCTATACATTTTTCCCACTCAGACTTTGGTTTCTTTGTACTTAAATGAGCCTGGACAAGTTCTTACCCTGTGTGCCTCAGTTTCTCTATATGGAAACCAGAGGTGGCAATAATATCTCTTAACAGAGTTTTCATAAGGACTAAATAAATTAAGCTTCTGAAAAACCCTTAAAAAGAGCATTTGTCCTGTGTTCTACAGGAGCATCCTTGCTAAGTAAAAATAAAAATGTAAAATTGCAGGCCATGAGGCTTGGTTTAGGGATATTTCTTTGGCCACTACTGCCTCTTTCTATCCTCAGGACTAGCTCCAACACTCCCTTGCCAAATATTCTATGTGGCCACCTTCACTTGCCATGGTTAGAGCCCAGGTCTATGCTGTGACCTTTCTACATTAGTACTTTAACATTTTCTGTTAAATGTTCTTTGTATTGAAATTCAGTATTTTGATGGTTTTCTTAAAGTACTATATTTCCTGGCTCCGGGCATGGATGAAGCAGGAGGATGAACTTCAAGACCTCGCTGGAGTTAAACCGGGCAACAGGCAGCATGATTGTGGATAAACTATCCACATCTGAAGCTTTTGCACACACAGAAATTCACTTTTACTTTTGTACCCATTTTAAGTACTTGAAGATGGCATTCTGTTAATAATATCACCTGGAAAATTATATTTTCAGCTGGAAGTATTCTTCATTACATATACCTGTGGGTTTTTTTTATCACAAATTCTATCTTTCAATCCAAAGATGATGGAGCCTTTCTTCTCTCTCCTTTGTTTCATTCCAACATAAAGTTCACATGCTTTGCCTTGTCCCGAGGCTCTGAAGGATGTCACCTTTCTATCCATCTACCCTTAGCCTGCCATCATCATCAGTCACTCCCCATATGCCTCAAAAATCCCACGTCTTCTCGGTTCCCAGATACATTATTCTGTTTTCCACGATACGGTACCTCATCCCCTAAGACTAGGACTTTGTAAAGTTTAGAGCAAATAGGTATCTAGATGTTCTATAACATCTTAGGTGTAACTAAGATGTTATGGAATTTATGGTCACATAGGAAATTATAAGCACATATTTAAAGTATGAAGACTATGAAAAGTTTGAATAATCACACAGGTGTCAAAGAGTTACAGAGAGAACACTTACAGGCCTTGTCTCTAAGTCTGAGCTATGAAACAAGGGGAAGGAATCTTATGCTCCCATCTGAGCTACTTCAACTGTCTCTCAGTCCACACCACCCTACCAAACAATCTTCACAGAATCAACACTAGTCAAATCCCTGAAGGCAACATCCATCTAGTTCCTGCTCTTTGAAAACTGTATCCTATTGGTTGCTTATCTCATCCTTGAGATAACCTTGTCTATTTAGATTATTGGGCAAACTGAGCCACCATACAGGTCCTTCTGGGAAGAAAGGGCTAACAAATGACCACTCTGGACTAGTAGACTAATTGTTAAAACCTCTCTCTCTCTCTCTCTCTCTCTCTCTCTCTCTCTCTCTCTCTCTCTCTCTGTGTGTGTGTGTGTGTGTGTGTATGTGTGTATGCATACCAGAGAGTGCCTCTCTCCCTTTGACCCATTATTGCAGACTTTAAAAACAAGCATGTTTTCAAATGGTACTGTGAACTGCCAATGATGTATCACCCCATATCTCATTATTCTCTCCTAAATGTGATAATAATGTGATCTGTTCACATAAAAAGTTTGGCTCCACGGAAGCAGCTGGAAATGGACAACCACAATATGCATAAGCCCGGCGCTTGCCATCGACTGCACACTGCTCGACACATATTGTTAGAAGCACCTCGCATTTGTGGGCTCTCGTAAGCAAAATACTTGCATTAGGTCTCAGCTGGCGTTGAGCATCAGGCAGTTTGGGAAATATCCAGTTCTCAGCAGAAGCCGACATATGCATCCTCACATCTTTTAGGAATTGATCATGAGGTCTGTGAGAACTGGGGCAGCTCAGGTGCATCCACCGATAGCTATGGATGCTCCAGTAAACAAGGTTATCTTTGAACTGATGTTCACAGGGGAGAAAAACAAATCTGAATACTGGGATTTGAGACTCAAGGATATATGGGGTAGATACTCACACAAATGAAATGAAATCAAGTCCAAAGAGGCAGAGGGATCACCACTCCAGTTTGTATCAGACATAACTAACAGTGGGCCCCACCAAAAGGTGCCCATCTCAGGCTTTTAAATAAACGAGGCCAGGGGTGTAAGTTTAACTCTACCAAAGGTGCCAGCCTCTGGTCATCTCTACTCCCTTAATTGACATGTATTAATTAGTGTCTAGCCTTTGTTTCTGTGTATGTCTTTATCCTTTCTCTAAAAATCTTATTCAATAGTCCCCTCTCCAGCCTGTTGTTTTGTCCACTATCACCCCAAAATATCAAGGACTTTCAAGTCTTCTCTCCATCCCTGCCACTTACCTGAGTGCCTAGCCCACCACTTCCTGTCTCCACAGACAATGTCAATTGATTGTGTTGCCTTGGGTTAATTTTATACATTTAAAACTCTAAATATTGACATTCAAACTCATTATTTTCTATTTTCCACCTCCTGGACCTGCTTCTTCCCCTTAGTACAGGGGAACAGCACGATCCTCGGTGCAGTAATGCAAATCTGAATCCAGTGACCCCATGTGGAGCCACACAGGCTGCTGAGGTTGATGACTGATGGCTCTCTGTGGATGGGGCTTCTTTCCTGGGCCTTCGGGGTCTTGGGGGTAAGACCCCAGCTGCTTCATTGCTGCTCCCAGAGTCTCTATGTCTGCCTCACTACCAAGGAATCACAGAATTGATATTAGAGAATTCTTTCTTAAAAGGCACACTTTTAATCTGACCTATCAAATTTACCTTCTAAAATCTACTTTTTATAATTACATTTTTTTTTTACCCAGTGTTTTGGTATTTTACAACAAATTCGATTCATTACTGCTGTTTTTCTTATTTTACCATCAAAGGTTCTTTTGTTCTCTTTATTATTTTTTATGCTTACATTGTTAGAATACTGTTTTATAATTTTATTCTCGTCAGGATCAACCTACTCCACTGAATATCAATGTATCCTTATTGATGACTTTTTGGCTTTCATTCATTTGCCATGTCTATTTGTTATGTTTTCTTCTTCAAATAGAATTAAATATGAAACTCTGATCTAGATGTTCAGCTGCTCCAGCCTGGCTAGTCACCATGGCAGCATCCATGGTAAGCTCACCAGACCAGTTTCTATCTGGCAGTCAGAAAGCCATGTCTGGTAACATGTTCCCCAGAGTCCTTCACTGTCAAACTTCTCCACAGACAAGCTTCCTCACAGCCAAGTTTCTCCACAGACAAGCTTCCTCACAGCCAAGCTTCTCTAAATCCAACCTTCTCTAAATCCAACCTTCTCCAAATCCAAGCTTCTCCAAATCCAAGCTTCTCCACAGCCAAGCTTCTCCACAGCCAAGCTTCTCCACAGCCACACTTCTCCACAGCTAAACTTCTCCACAGCCAAGGTTTGCATTCCCTGTTCACTCCCTACAGCAACCGCTACCCTTGCTATGCCACAGCAGCACCCAACTCAACATCTCCAACATTTCTTTTCATTCACGCCTCTTTGGTTATTCTAGAACATTCTCTGTTTAAGTTGTCCTTCTGCCTGGGTCCTCTTCATCCTTTAAAGCTCTAAGCAAGAGTCACTGACTTTAGATGACATCGTCAGTGACTAATGTTCTTTTTGCCTTCATCCGATTTTATAATTTGTATAATAGGCTATGAGCACCCAAAGAAATGAAATTCCCTCCTTAATCATTTGCCAGACTTGACTGAACATGAGAGTCAAAATAGTCTTGAATAAGCACTAATGTTTGTTCAACAAACAACTATAGTGTAGCCCAAAGAAGCACATCTTTTATGATTGATAGAGCTAGCACAAGGAATTGCTTTATTTAAAAATATTAAAAACAGTTCATAAATTTAGTTGCTAATTATTGCAGTTAATAGGCCTTAACCCACAAACCACAAACCACCCACTTCCTCTAAAACTTCAGGAAGTACAATGGAGCCCAGTGGTCCCATGAACTTTCTAGGTTGAAAGCTTCCTCCACTTGTCAGCCTTGTGCCAGGGGGGAAAAACCCAACCATTCTCATCTGTAAAATAAGGATGCTGGCAACAATGGCAGTGATAGGCTGTAATCCATAGAAAGTATTTAGAATTGTGCTGGACACAGTGCAGGCACTCGCAACTGGTAAGTAAGGTATTATTTCCATTCCAATCTGACCACAGTGACAACCCAAGTTGGGTCACACCTAGTGCTGGAGATTGCAGGGGCAAAACCTTTTGGACTAAGAAAAGGGAAAAACTCAGATTTGCAAACCCAGAAGAACTAACATGTTCTTGGCACACAGCTGACAGACAGGTCTGGATTTGGTTAAATGCTTCGGGTCCCAATCTGAGCCTCTGTTTAACCATTTTCACTCTCTGGGAATGATATGCCTGTAAGCTACACTGTGGAGTCAAGACAGCTATCTTGCTGTGCCTTTCTAGGAAGAGCAAGAACAAACTCCTGAACACCAGTGTTTCCTGGAGGAAGACTCAAAGAGGGGGCTTGTGGGAGCTCTATTTCCATCTAATGTCTGTCAGCCTTCACGTTTCTATTTTCAGATGGGTAATGGGCATGTCTATATTTCTGTAGGAAATATTTTTCAACAAACTTCAACATAATATTTGCCAAATGTATCATCAGCTTGGGCCCAAAAGGAAATGAGGAAACTGATGTTTAAAAAGCCTACCCACTTTGGCAAAAGTCTTTACAACATTGCCTCATCAAGTCCCATGACTTTTGGATGCGGTCGCAGTGATCACTAATCTTCCCATTACAGGAGAAATGATGGCTGATGTTCACAGTGCTGGTATGAGGAGGGGACAGAACTCAACACCCAAACTTCTTGCCCAGTGGCCTTCCCATCATATCAAAATGATATCCTCCTTCCAAAATGAGTTGTTCCTCTGGAGGGCTCTAGTGTGCAAGTAGGACTCGACACACCAGAGAAACACTCAAACCAGAAGAGACTACTGTGCTACACGGCTTCCCTTGATGCCTTCTACCTGGGCTCTACCTGGGCACAAGGCCTGCAGTTCCTGAACCGGATACTGCCAAGCTTCTCCACAAGGTTTCTCCACATGCACATGCATGTGCCTGGGAAACTCCAGTCCCAGTCACATAAGAGACCACTGAGTAAGGTCTGCTGCCTGGACCTTTTCTGGTCTCTCTTCCTTCTCTTCTCAAACGCTGGAAGTCCTAGATGATTGACAGTCAAGGACGGTTATCACAAATCTTCCATAATCTTCTCTCTGGTACCTGGAGTGGCTTAAGACCCTGGCTCTCAGCATGAGGAAGCCAGGCTCTCAGATAAATGGGCAATCCCTTCTTTATCGTGAACAAGAATTAAAAAGCAACAGGAATGAGGCCCTTCTCTGTGAATTAAACCTTGAGAAGTTGCAGCATTGATTTGCAGGCGGGGTTTGAGGTGAGGGATAAGGAGTTCCTCTTCCAACAACTTGAGCCTGCTTTTCTTTCTCCTGAAGCACCCCACCAGGACTCTCCAAGAGGACTCTTCACAGGGGGCAAGCCACTGTGCAGCTTCAGTGTAAAGGGACTTCCCAAATGCATGGCCCTCCCAAGCAGTATGAAGAAAGAAGAAGCATTGCATTTCAGCTATTGCTATGCCAAGCCCAGATCTTGTCTACTGAGATAATGAATTAACAATAGATTGACCTGTAATACGTCTACTGTAAGGCAACACAGAGTTCCTAACTATAGTAAGCCCCACTGACAACAGGGAATCTTCAACCCTGTGCCATATCAGAAAATTTCCTCAGTGAACTTTATGTTCTCCGAGCTAGAAGCAAGACAGGTCACACTCTCTGGTTCTGTCTTCCCGGGCACAGACTTTGTTTCTGAGACCCTGAACTATGCATGGGCATGTCTTAGGCTTGAGACCCTCTGCCTCTCCCTTCCATGTGCTGGGATTACAGGGGCACCTCACCACGCCTGACTTCCAGGCACCATTTGATGTTGTTGGTATTTATTGTTATTGTTATACTAACCCTCTGGAATACCAGGAGAGCTCTACTTAATTAAGTTAGATTCAGTATAAGAGAGCAAAGGAAAAAGTTTGCAGCAGATCTTACATAATTAAAGTGGAGAAAGGCTGTCTCCCTATATTCGTTCGGTGCGGATGTGTGTTTGCCATAATTAAGCCTGCTGGGAAAGTGATGCTGAGCCTCCCAGATGGTGAGGATCAGACTGAGACAAGAAGAAATGATTTTTCTTTCTGAATTAATTCTGTTCAGATGATTTGGAGCATCATAGCACTCAATAAGCATTCAAGAGACCACTTGGTAGAAGGAAATTGGGCTTCCCATACGACAAGAGATACCCAAAGATCAAACTTCTCAAAGTCGAGAAGAGCACACTTAGTTACCATTTGTAGTTCAAGTTTAAAAAGTGTCCTTTTAGGGAACACCACTTCGTCTCACAAAATATGAAATATAAAATAATCGAACCTATAAAATTAGAAAGTAGAATCCTGACTGCCAGAGCCAGGAGGTGGAGAAAATGGGAAGGTGTTGGTCAAGGGCCCAAACTTTCAATTGCAAACAGAAAAAATGCCATCCTTTGGTGACACTAGGACACCGCTACTTGCCACCACCCAGAGCCTAAGCTTTAAGTCAGACTCAGGATCACATGGCATGGCTTGTTTTATTTTACTGTCAGTTTTCTTCCATCTATGAGATTCACTGGGATCTCAGTTCAGACACTTACTGCCAAATGAAGAAGTTACTCAACCCAGACAAGCAGCCATTTCTTTCTCTGCAAAATGAGTAGGAAAAATATAGACCCATCCTTGATGACTGGACAGGACTGCACGTGAAAGCCGCTATGACTGTGCTGGCTACAAGTGGCCAGCCACTCAAGTGCTTGCTTCCTTTACTCCTATCCCTTTCCTCACCCCGGCCTTCACCTAATATGAGATTCTAATGGATATTTGGGGAAAAGTGGTCATTGGGCAGCTACTGTTTCTTCCCAGAGTTGGTATTCAAGGTTGACCTTTGCCCAGCATGACTGAGAAATAGCTGTTGTCCCTGGTGGCTTTGGTGGCCACTGCAGATAAGTAAGTCCATTGTATTTTGGCTAGGGCCAAATGACAACAAGACATTCTCCATATGATCCTCATCATATATGTGTGTCTCTGTGTGTGCGCGCATGTATATATGTATGTATATATATTATATAATATGTTCAATATGCAATGATACCTTAATATAGTAAACAATATGCTTATAATGTCAAATATGTCATTTTAACTTTTAGTTTTAGTCTCACTGAAATCACACAGCTGAACACAGAAAGTACAGGATAGATCTGGAAGATTAAACCAACTGCTAGATTGCTTCACCCACAGAGTAGGTTTTGGCCACAGGAATGAATCAGAAAGGGAAGGAAGGAAGTTGAGATGCTGGTAAGACCTGGAAAAAGATGCTGACAGGACCTGAGAAAAAACAATGGCTAGAGAGGGGCTAAAAGGAAGGGAACATGAGAAGACACTGAAGCTGGGTTTGAACATACAGAAGCACTGACCTATGTCCCCTTTCTAAAGATGGCTGAAGAGGAGCTGACACCAGCGATCCCCATGCTCTCCATGGGGGAGGGCAAACAGCTTCCTTGTGGGGTGCTGAGGCAGGCCAGCACGGAGGCACCACAGTAAGCAGGGTGACAGGATTGAGAGGGCTGCAGAATGCTTCCCCACATGCCCAAAGAGAAGGGTTGGGGGAGAAGAAGGCTTGGCAGGACAACAGTCTAATTATTCAGAACATGAGTGACCCTCTCAGTAAAACTCATGAACAAACATACATTTGTAATCCATCACTTGGGAAGCTAGACCATCTAATAAATATATCAGCTGTCTGTTTACATCTTTTATTCTTTTTTTTTAAAGTGAGTATAACTAGGTCACTTTATTGCAAACCTGTAAAGATTCTTTCTATGCTAAAGGTAGCACAAAAAAGCAGCAAATATTTCACAACCATGTTTTCATTTTGGTCTGTAATGCAAATGTTTCTTTTCCTCCTTCTGGTGAGTGTTAGCGGCTATGTATTAGCTTGGGGCTTCTTCTTAATACATTTTCTAGACTCCCTGAAAGGTTCCTGTTTCATATTAGAGACAGCAAAACTGATACTTAGGGTTACAATTTGTCCAAAGTTTAAGTGACAGGACAAGAAATTGCTAAACCCCCCAACTTATCTACTATGTGATGTGGGTAGGGGCGCATCTTACACATCTCCCATGGGCAGTCATGGCAGAGTGGAGCAGGAGCTCTCTGACCATTGCTTTCTAGACTGGAAGGGATTCCAAATTCATAAAACAAAAAGACAAAAACACAAATAAGCTTTGAAATATCAAAAGAGCATATAGAGAACAAAAAATGCAAACAATATTGGCTACAGTAAGTAATAAGCATGGTTGCTATTCACCCGAGGGTTACTATCTAACAAAATTATAATGTGCTCCGAAGAGAAGATACAAGTTGACAAATATTATCCCAACAGGAGGATACTGTGCTTTTATTATATGCTTATGTGTTGAGGACTCAGGCTGCCATAGATAACCTTATATTGCCTGACGTGTGTACTTGCTGGCACACCTGTATGCTGATCCTTTGTAAACACAGGAGTGTGGAGGCCAGAGGTCAACTTTGGCACAGTTTTCCATCATTCTCCACTTTGCATTTTGAGTCAAGGTCTCTTCCTGGACTTGGAGCTCAGCGATTCATCTAGGCTGACTGGCCAGTGAACTCCAGGGATCCACCTGTTTCCTTCTCCCAAGCAGGAGGGGAGCTACAGATGTGTATACAGACATCATATCCAGCTGTTTCTGAAAATTTCTTTTTTATAGATGCGAGATTATAGTTCAGGGAACATAAATAAATACGTATGTTCATACAGCAAGTGGCGGAAGCAGGAGCTGGATGCCAGCTGGTGGACCTCCTCACTCAGAAATCATGGAGGGAAATGTAGAAAAGAGCTCTGAACTGCAGCAAGGAAGCTTATTTTTCTACCACTGTGTCCTGTGTGACCTTGAGCAGGCTACACACCTGGCTAAGCCGGGACACTTGCTCTATAAGATGCAGGCATAAAAACTAACCACTGACTGGGAACACAGCATCTCCCTAGCATGTATGAGGCCCTTGGATTGATTCCGGGTACCTCAAAGTAGCAACTCCACAGAGGAACGGTGAGGACCAAGTAGGACAATTCACACTATGCTGTGGGGCTTTGGAAACAATGTTTTACTACATTACCATGGCCAGCCTGGAACTCATTACAGAACTCAGGTTGCCCTTGAACTTGTGATCGAAATCAACCTCTTCAGTAATAAAATTATGGCTTTGAATCACCACAGCTAGCTAAAAACTGGATTTTGTTTGTTCTTTATCTTTTAGTGTGTATGGGCGTTTTGCATGTGTGTATGCCTGTGTGCCATGTATGCACAGTGCTTGTGGAGGCCAGAAGAGGGTGCATTGGAGTCACAGACAGTTGTGAGCTTCCATGTAGGTGCTGGGAATCAAACCCAACTTCTGGAAGAGCAACCAGGGCTCTTAAAGACCTAAAGAGTCATTGCTCTAGTTCCCCTTCTGTTTAGTAAGTGCTGGGAAATGAACACACAGCTACGGATATGCTACCAAGCCCTTTATCACTGGGCTAGAGCCTCAACTTGATGTTAAGTCTGAAGCGATGTGTTCAGAACACACTCAGCATTTCCTGTGTTGACAACTATTATTATTATTCGTCAAATGATCAGTCTCGTGATCTAGAGCTACTAGAACAGCGGTTCTCAACCTCTTTCTAATGCCGCGACCCTTTAATACAGTTCCTCATACTGAGGTGATCCCATCACAAAATTATTTCATTGCTATGTCATAACTGTAATTTTGTTACTGTATGATCGGTAATGTAAATACCTGGCATGCAGAGTATCTGATATGCAACCCTGTTAAAGGGTCATTCGACCCCAAAGGGGTCACGATCCACAGGTTGAGAACCACTCTATTAGATGACAACACTCTCTGATGCTCTCAGCCTGCCGTGGAGATAGACAGGCAGGAGAAGGTTCTGGTGTCCTGCTGCTCTCAGCCTGACGTGGACATAGACAGGCAGGAGAAGGTTCTGGTGTCCTGCTGCTCTGACATATGTTCAGTGTGGAAAGGACATACTTTGAGTAGGAGTGGGGGCTTACCAGAACGGCACGAGCCCAGGTGGCTGGGCTCCAGCTGCCACATACTCAGAGGAGCCCTGGCCAACCTCCAGCCTAAATCCGCATAAACTGATATTCTGCCTACAATCGCATATGGACGCACAAGTGTCTGAAGGGTGTGCCTGCTATTTCTGGCAAACACCACCATCAATGACAGTGTCCTCCAAAAACATCCCAGAGTTTATAAAACACAGGAAAACATATCGAGGGCTCAAGCAGGAGATGTGCCTCTGTCTTACTTCTGCTCCCTCCAGTGTCACTCTGTGAGTGGCATCTCATCAGACACCCTGGCTCTGAAGATAGTCAATAAGAAAAGCCTCAGCCCACAGCAAGTTCAGACCCAGCATGACTTAATTTGGGCTTCAATCTAATTTTGAGTTGCCCATACCCTTGGTGAGAGAGTCAAACATTTTGAAAGTCATGGGATTCTGTTTTCTTTGCTCTCAGTTTTCTATAAAAAAGACTGAGGGAGGGGAAAGGAAAAGAGAAGCAAAAAAGACAAATGAAGGGCAGACACACATAGAAATTATATATGTATGTATGTATGTATCATGTATGTATTCATTGTAAAAATACAGGTTTTGTTAAAAGACTGTAAATATGCCACTTCTAATGAATCATGTATTTCATCTTCTACTATTAAGTAGTAATTAGTATATACCTTCAATTTAAGGCCTCAGGTAGCCATAAAGTCACATAAAACTTTTAATGAGAAGGCCAGAAATCATTTCATGTTGTATTATATCCATGGACTTTCCACATTTCAGAACATCATGGGGATAAAACTAAAACAGATAATGGAACTCTGAGGATACAATGAACAATTGTAAAGCCTTACAAATTAAAGGGAACTTAGCGATGGTTTCAGTAACTCAACTCACATATGCCTCATTTGATGTTTAACTCAGACTTTAAATTAAGTGTATCGCACAAAAGACATGCAGCCATTAACAAGATTCTCCTAAACAAAATGATTCAGAAAGCATACTAGTTTTCCACCAGCAATCTACGCTAGAAATCCCAACAACCCCACGGGAAGATCCAAATAACAAGAACAGAGGCTATGGCCCAAAATAAGAAGTGTGACTGACTGACAAGGCTATAAAAACAAAATCTCCCCATGACAATGACCACACCTACCCTCACAACAGAAGAAGCAAGAAGCCACAAGTATAACCGATAAGAGGGAAGAGAAAGCCTAAAATGGAGAAATCTGAGAAGAACTGAAAGACACATAGCACATAATCCTGCTCTTGGAAGGTGGAGGCAAGAGGATCAGCCTCAGCTACTCAGTGAGTGTGAGACGAACAGTTTTCTGAGACCCTGTCTTAAAAACAAACAAACAACGTGGAGGAAATCAGACATCCAGTCGAAATGGTAGCCAGGTCCTTCACTCAGCCTCCATTTACAGGCAGCCTACCTTGTCCCACATAGTAGTCCAGGGACTGGGAGATCAGTTAGAAAGGCCAAGCAGATGGTTTTCCTGCACTCAAAGCAGGTCACACTGTCAGGGAAGACCGCAATAAAGCAAAGCAGGTGTTGAGGGATAAGCCCACAAGGGCCCCTGCAGACACAGAAAACCTGATGAACGTTATTGTTAAAATTTATCCTCAAAGCCTGGAACATTGGGCGTAATATTTACTAACCTGCTGTCTTATTTTCTTTCCCAATGCTGTTATAAAAGACCAAGGCACCCTCTAAAAGGAAATTGTTCAATTTGGGCTATGGTCTCAGGAGTAGAGTCCATGGTGGAGGAGTATAGGCATGGTGACAGGGACAGCTGAGAGGGTACATCTTGATCAGCAAGTAGGTGGCAGCGTGTTGGGAGCACAAAGGTCCTTGAGTTCACAGACAGCACTAGGGAAGTCAGGACTGCTGAATTTGTAAGGCTGTCTTTTTGAAGGAAAAAAATATATAACCTGTTTTCTGCCTGGAAAGCTGGGAATGGAGGTGGCTAATAGCCTAGATGATCCTTGTGCCATCCGTAGGGCCAGGCCATACCAAGGTCCTACAACGGAACGGAAGGTGGCTGATAATCTAGGTAACATTTGTGTTACCTGTACAGCCAGGGACTCCTCCACGCTCCCCAAACCAGGATCAGAGATGCTCAATAGTCTAGGTGACCTTTGTGCTATCTGTATGGTCAGGGACTCCCCAAGCAATAGTGCTTTACACTATGTATATGTCTAAGACCACAACAGACTTTCCCTCGGCCCTTAAGATAATACATGTAGCCTTTCTCTAGTATCCATCTTCATGGAAGAAGTGACATGTACATTAAAAAGAATTTTGATATAATTATGCCTCCTTGTACACTGGGGCTTTTATTACACCAGGAAACGTTTCCCCAAACTGTACTGCACTAAATACACCCACAATAAACTTCCCAGTGTCTGACTCCAGAAATTTTGAACCAACACCTGATATTGAATTGCGGTGAACATGAGTTCCTTCTGGTCTCACATGGGTGGTCACTCTGCTGACCCTGATAGCCGCAGAGTCCCCTACAGCAGGGGTGGGGCAGGTTGAGGATGGCACCAGTGTTTGAAACCTCCAAGTTCACTGCCAGTGACACACCTCCTCCAACAAGGGCACACTTAACCTTTCCCACCTGGGGAATGAATATGCAAAGATTCGAGCCTATGAGGGGGGGCAATTCTCACTCAAGCCACTGCATTCCACTCCCTGGTCCTCAGAGGCTTGTGGCAATATTGTAATACAAAAGGCATAGTCCAACTTCCAAAGTCCCCACAGTCTTTCGGTCTCAGTACAGTCTAAAAGTCCAAAATCTCTTCTGAGAATCAAAGCAATTTCCTAATTGTAACCCACTGTAAAATCAAAGGGAAAACTACATGCTGCCAGCATACAGTGGCACAGAATACATATTACTATTCCAAAGGGGACAACGGGGGCATAGTGACGAAATACTGGACCAAAGCAAAACCAAACCCCAGCAGGGCACACTCAAAATTCTGTAGCTTTATGTCAGAGAGCTCCATTCCTCCAGTTTTGATTCCTACAGCCCATACCCTTCCCACTCTCTTGATGGTTCCATTCCTTGTCTGCAGCTTTCCTTAGCATATGTCCCATGGCTCTGGCCATCTCCAACATGTCGGGGTGTCCCACACAATTTGGGCTTTATTTTCACAGCTTCATGCAGTGACTTCTCGGATCCTCCATGCAGGGATTCCCCTGTCAAAAATCTAGCTTCAGTGGTTCTCCTAACCTGTGGAGGGAGGTACCATAATCCCGCCAAGTTCTGTTGTCCACTGGGATGAGCCTGGCCCCCAAATGTGTAGCAGCTGTCTTTTGCTGTGTCTTTTTAGGAGCAGAAAATTGCTTAGGTCTTTCCACAAGATGGAAGTTTAGCTGGGTGGGGTTTTACCCTGAGGCACCTCTTCCTTTAATCTATTTTGAGTCAAGCCTTTCTTTAATCTTCTCATCTCTTTCATCTTAAACCTTGGATCCAGCATTAAATTTTCTGGAGCTGGGTTTCTCCTCAAACTGAATATTTGGCATTTCTTTCTGCCCCATTTGTTCTGTTCCATTATTGAATTGTGTAAGAGCGATTACTAATAACCACCCAGCAAAGTCTATCAGCCTCTCTCTAAATCTCCTCCTCCAAGGAAATTAATTAGTTGAATATACTTCAGTTTAGACTCAGACAGATTATTAAAACAAGGGCAGAAAGCAGACAAATTCTTTTCCAAAATATCACAAGCATTGTATCTAGCCCAATTGCTAATATTGTACCCAACCTGAATCCTCTTGAGCTGAGCCTCCAGAGTCCATGCTGCTAATAGCACTACTATTCCCAAGCCCCTACTAGGATGACCCATTAAGCCCAAATTACATCATTCAATTACTCTCCTATCTCATACTCCTAAAGTCTCTCACATTTCTCAAAAAAAAAAACACAAAGAAAAACCAAACCAAAACAAAACAAATTAAAACAAAAACACAGAAACCTAACTCATTCAAGTCTGTCAGAGCAACAGCTCACTCTTAGCCAATTTCTTAGTTCCTTTTCTAGTACTGTGATAACACGTCACTACCAAGGCAACTTAAAAAGAAAAATTTAATTTGGGCTAACAGTTTCAGAGGATAAGAGTCTGTGGTGGCAGAAGTAGCCAAGAGTTCACATCTTGATTAGCAAATAGGAGGCAGTGTGAAACTGGAAATGATCTTTCGATCCTCAAAGCCTGCCCCTAGTGACAAAAGTCCTCCAACAAGGCCATGCCTCCTAATCCTTCCCAAACGGTTCCACTATTTGGGGGCCCAGTGTTTAAACATATAAGCCTATGGGGGGGCATTCTCATTCAAACTGTCCCAACTGCACTCTTCCTTTGTTTAATAAATCTATTCAAGCATCGGTGTAGTTCAGTTCCATTCAATCTATTCGTTGATGTGTAATTAATGTCTAGAGAATGAAGCTCAACACCCATTAGACAACAATCTCCCATTTTATCTTCACTTAACCCAAAACCATTCATTTCTAACTCCAAGATTTCAACTACCATAGAAACCACATATAAGTGGAATCATAGAGTACCCATTATCTCTGTAATTGGCTTGTTTCATCTAGTGTAAGGTTCATCCACCTTGTAGCATATGCCAGAGCCTTCTTTATAAGGCTGGCACCACTCCATTGTATACATAATCCATATCATTTTTACTCTTTCATCTCTTCATGGCTCCTTAGGTTGTTTCTAGTTTAAATAGTGCTATTATAAACATGGCAAACAACTACAAAATTTACAGAGACAGTTTGAAGAACTTAGCATAAAGAAAAAAGCTGAAATATTCTACATCCAAATATCCTTGGAACCTGTTCCAGGGTAATTCCATCAGTCACAACCACTTAGCCTTCCACACTCTCTCTCCTGCTATGAGGGTATCCTTAAGCATGCAGTCTGGCCACAGATATGAGAGGTAAAGACTTAAAATAAATGGTGTGGGTAGATATACAACCTTTCTCTCATTGAATTTAACTTTCTCTGACTCTTCTGCATCCAAGAACTGGTAAGACCCCCCAACAAAGACTAAGACCCAGAGAAAAACAAACCACAATGCCACCTTGCCTGAGCCTAGTTTTGTAGATTTGCTCACACAGGTCAGCACAATAAGGAGACTTCAATTATAGAGTAATGAGAACAAAATACAAGGTTGGTGATTTTCCATGACTAGTCATGAGCAATCAAAGATGTGACACAAAATTGGATGAATGAGCAAAAATCATGTTTGTCATGACTGAGCATACAGAGTAGAACTATAGTTTCAAAAAAAAAAAAACATGGCCAGGGAAGAATAAGATACAGAACGTGTTTGGGGAGGGGGTAGAAGATCATTTGTCCCAAGATAAACATAAGAGGTGGCACATTATATCCCAGAACAGTGTTTGTCAGAGTCCTGAAGCACTCTGACTTCCTAAGCATATTAAACCATGATGGCCAGGCAGGAAAAGTCTTAATCCAGCTAGAGAACAAACAAAAGAATCGTTGTTCTCTCTGAATGCTTTTACACGTACCACAAAATTTAGTTGTAATTACTTTAAAATCGTTTACCACAGTTTATAATTTATTAAGACTGAAACATGGCCGACAAAATATCTTAGATAGCTGAATGGCCACAGAGGAGTCAATGAGACTGTCCCTGGGACCTGCGTTCTCGTAACGGCCCTTACATGACTACAGTCCCCTGGGACGTGAGCTGCGGTGGCTGAGAAAGCGTGTCATTGCGGAACTTTAAAACCGCGGCCTGGCCTGCTTTCTCTCTAGCAAAGACGTGATTGATATGATTGATAATTTATTTGGAAACAGAAAAACAAAATGCAAATGGGGTGATTTTTAATTGTCATTTATGGATGGTGAGAGTTAATTTTCACAATACTTTATGACATTTATGAGATTTGGAAAACTTAAACAACCAAATTTATTTTTTTCCTCGCTCTTTGTTTTTGCCTTTTTACTGTGTGCTTTGAGCACTGGACTTCTCATGTCTGTGAGGCTAAAAACCTTCCATAGTAGTTAGTGCTTCGGAAAAAGAAGATTCTGCCACATAGTCCTGGGCAGGGTTCGCCTCTGTGGCAAGCCTGGCCCTCTGTTTCCTGGACTGACAGAGGCACACAGGCTTCATCTATTTAAGAGTCTTTGTACGTGTTGGGTTGTGTGCATACACTGTCAAGCAGAGGAAGCAAACACTGAATAACATATGAATAAATTACAAGATCTGTTTTACACTTAACATTTTTCAAAACACACCTCCTGCTGCTAAAGCCCATGCCCCATAAACATCTCCAGGAAAGCCGAGATAGAAGCAAGAATAACAACACCAGAATGACAAATTGGCCAGCGCGAGCGAAGGCCAGTGGTAAGAGCTTCCACACGAGTTACACGGGAGGTTACACACACATGCCCGCTAGCTTGCCTGCTTCTGTAGCTGCTTATAAAACATGGCTTTCATTTGTGCTCAGAAACAAATATGATTGAGACCTATGAGCCAAGATCCATAACTTATCTAATATATATGTTAATTGAATGATAATTCTACACCAAAGACAATGTGTATTCGTTACACATAATTTTAAGACAGCAGTCAGTTTTCAAAAGTTTTTGCCCTTTGAAAGAGTTGATTAGAATAGAATTTTGGAAGAGCATATTTACCCCATAGATCATACTTGGAATAGGAAATAGATTTAGAAAATGTAACATGGATACAACAATTCAGTATCCCTTAGTAAATTATTAACAAAAATGATAAAGAATCTAATCAGCATCTTTAGTGTCTTAAATTGATGGTTTCTTTAATAAGGACGTCTTTACTACACAAATATCAATACTTTCTAAGATGAATGACTTCAGTTTAAAATACATTGTCAAAGCCATTTTTAGAATAATTCTAGACTTGAAGGCAGAGGACATATCCATCTTTTTCAGTTTTATCAGATTAGAATTTATTAATTTTCATCTATCAATGTAAAGCACATCTAGTAATAAACTCTTAGGAGACTACCCGTGGATGCAGGATGGTCAAACAGTTTGCTATGATTCAGAAGTTCCCTTCCACCTGCTTTCTGTAGCTATGATTGTGGTAAAGGAAACTAGAGAAGAAAGCAAATCAGCAAAGCTCCTTGGCTTCTGGAAGCCACCCGTGCTGTGCTGAAGCAGTGCTCAGCATCTGACCTAGGGCATCAATAAAACAAGGAAGACAAGACTCTTTCGGAGGCACATAAGTGTCATGTCATTAATTGAACTTGGATCGTAGCCTCCTATTCTTATAAGATGACAAATTAACCATATGGCTACCTCATAGACGACAAAACTAAAATACATTAAACTCTGTGGGGTAAATACACCCACAGGCAAATCTAATATACTGACATTTTAAATACTAATTGAAGCTGATTGATTTACGTATTTTACGTTCTCAACTCTCCAAAATGATGTATTTAATGTTTTATTTTTAAACACAATTAAAAAATAATATATAAATATATACATACTGCAAATGCAATACAGATAACAAATTCATTTAAGCCCATTTATGCACATTAGTAACACACCATGTGGCAGGGAGACTAGGACTACAAGAAGACCCCTTGGCGATTTATTTTATATTAAGTCCCTAATGGCCTCTTCTTATCTTTGCAAAAATATGCACGAAAGTCCAGACTATGCAGCCATCAAAATGAATGGTTATTTATTTGCTAAACGAGAGCCCTATGTTTAATGTTCCTTACACATAAGGTATCTGGAAAAGTCGCGTTCCTACAGCTCCATACATCATTTATTTTACATACCCTAACTTCTCACAACAGGCAGCGCAAAGATATCTCTGCACAGCATTCTAAGTTGCTACGATTTTTGCTTCCAATTCCATTACCGGCAGATTATATGTTAACATGTTTACTTGCTTCTTTAACAACAAAACCAAATTTATAGGCTATCTTTGTGTCTGACACAGACATGAATACAAATACAAAACGGGAGAAAGTTTGCAAGTTTCAAAAACAGAAAAATAAATCAAACAATGGGTAGATAGCAAAAGTTCAAGTTGGCAAATAAATCTCTATTAAGTGTGGAGACCAAGCTTCACATTCGGTAAGACTGTCTGAAGAGGAAATTACAAATAGCTGGCAAGTTCTACCAGGGTGTTCTTTGGCTTTCAAGGAACAAGAATCCTTTCTCTTGATCCTCAAAACTTTGCATTGTGGGAGTTTGAAATATTCAAGTTGACAGGGACACACTTTCTTGTCAAATCACCTCAATGCAGGTTCATGCAACCAAAACCTGTCTGTCTGGGAAGCCTCGGGAGGTAGGAAGTCAACAAACCAGTGTTGCTCCTTCCCTCCATGCCTGTCTCCACCTAAATTCAGAGTAAGGAGAAACCATGCACACAGAAGCTGACACTTGAAAGAGAGGTGTCTTAGAGAAAGAAGGAGCCCTTTGTCTACAGGGTACCCCGAAGTCTTCGTGAGCCCCCTCTGTCTACAGGGCACATGGCAGTCTTCCTGAGCCCCACTTTGTCTATAAGGACACAGCAGTCTGTCTTCCAGCATCTGATTTTACTTCTCCAGTTTCATCAAGCTGCACTCAACCATGGTCTAAAAATCATATTTTGAGAGAAACGCAACCTTTATTATATAGTACACGGCTGTGATTGGTTCAGTTTGGTTATTAATCTCAACCCTTTTCTAGATCTCATTTATAAACCAAGCTATCATGAGCATGCATGCATAGGAAACACAGTGCACTGGGCATCCCGAGTCTTGAAAAGCATCATCTTCAGGTAAGAGACACCACTATATAGACATAAGAAAAGCAAGCAGGATTTGGCCGTGTGGATGTACAGTCATGCTGTAAAGAAAGTTCTTGCCATGATCACACGTAAAAGCTTCTAGTAAACCCCGTGATTTCTCTGGATACTCTTAGTTAACATAGCTCTCATGGTTATTTCACAGTAAGAGGTTTAGTGGTCAAAATATCCAACCCCATGTCACCGGCACAGGTGGAGTCATGGATAGTGCTATGCCTCGACCCTTTTCAGCTAGCCTCATTGCTAGTTGAGGGGAATATGCCCTTTTCTTTGTATCTTCTTTCCTGGCCTTTTCTGCTCCTCATCAACAAACTGACTGTAGTCTAGGACACTATAGCTATGAAGTAGAAGAATGGGATTTGAAAAAAGAGAGGCGGTGGAGCTCTTACTTTATGGAGGGGACAAATGCTAGTTTCCTGCTCTTCGTTGGTGCTGTGTCTTACAGTACAGGCCTGTGGCCCTAGACAGTGGCAATAAATGACCACCCACTTCCCTGTTAGAATCTAACACCTTCCATCTCTTCGTACCTAGGCAGTTGCGATGAAATTTCATCCTTTGTTTCCACAGTAACGGAGATGGTGCCTCCTCTCCTCTCTCAGTAGAGATCTGCTCGGTCTCCACTTTAAAGTCAGCTGCTTGGATAAGACCTAAGGAAAATGCATGTTGGCTGTCCCTCACACATGGCCTGGATCTGGCCAGTTATAGATTCCTGTATCTATTCCAACTATTTTCTTAGTCTAAGGGCTTGCTGCAGATGGCAATTCTAGAACTCACTGCAGCACAAATAGCCAGTGTATTTTTCATTCCTTAGATTGACATTCCTTCCTTTACTTGTATGGTGTTGTGGGATAATCTTTTTGTACACTCTGAAGATCTGTCTCTGCCTAAAGTACCTGATTGGTTTAATAAAGTGCTGAATGTCCCATAGCTAGGCAGGAGAGGATAGGCGGGATTTCTGGGTAGATTTCATTGTCAAAACCTCTTGAGACCACTCTCTTTTCAACAGTATTCTTTAAAGTTCCAGGCACTTCTCTCTTCCTGTTTGCCTTACAGTGGCAACCTCTGGAGTATATCTGTCTGTCCCTCAGTTTCCTCACCAAGTCTTCACCCCATAACTGACTCAACTCATTGGCTTTCATGAAATTATTCTATTTTGAAATTATCATTTATTTTGAGTAGAACCAAAAATGTCAACCTTATAGTTTTCAAGCTCATATTCTATCACAGCATAGACAAACACGAACCCCTCCAGTTTCCTATTGTTCCTCAGCCTGGCATGGATACATATCACCTGACCTCTCAAATATCTTCTCTGCCATTTCCTGTCATTAAGAACTTCGTAAACCAAAGGAAAGCTTTGTGGGTATTTTCAAAGTAGGTCATTAAAATCCTCTGTGCTAATGGAGATTTGAGAGCCTCCAAAGAGAACTGGAGTCTCATAGTCCCAGCTACATCTCCAAGGCAAAGACTTACGAAGTGGATTGGTCAAAAAGCAAGAAGATGTTGGCTTCATCACTGTTCTCTTCCAATGTGCCACGCAATAGGAATCTTCCAAGTAGCTCAAGAACTTTTAATAGGACAGTATTTGTCGGTACAATACCCTAGATAACTAACGCATTTAAAAGGTACAGATACTACCAGCTTTCTGAATCTGTGGGGTCCAAATCAATAGATTAACTATCCTGGGTTTAAAATGTCTGAGAAAAATAACTGAACATGATCAGATATTTTGCCCATCATAATTACTTAAACAATATAGGATAGTAATTACTGACATGATATTTATGAGGTATTATAAGTTATCAGTAATCTAGACTTGATGTATATGGAAAAATGGGTGGGATTATATGCAAATTATACCCCTTTGTGAGTTGACTTGAGTGTCTGAAGATTTGGATATCCTCAGAGGATCCTGGAGTCATTTCCCATGACAAGGACAGTGCAGATGAAAAACTAGTTAAGAAAGAGTCAAGTCTGTTGGAAGATGCTGGTGGGTATTTCCCAACTTCTCTCATTCCAAGGTGGACTATCTTTCATCATTTTGTCTAAAGTGGCACCAATGACATGTTTTGGTAAGTAGAACATGGCATAATCATGAGGAACTTGTGACCCCTGACCTCTAACATTCTTGCTTCTAGTACCTGAGATCAGTTCTGGTCTCACATGAAGAAGCTTGAATGGAAGACACATGGAGAGAAGGACCGTTACCCCATTTCACCATAGTCTTCCCGATGAAGCACAGCCTCGTGAGTGAGGACAGCTGGTCCCAGCCACACCTTGTACTCTGAAGGCAGTCATGACTGAATTCAATAGGACCAGAGAATCCCGAGAAAAGCTAAACTGTTAATCATGAGGACTAGGAAACAAAGAAGAGCGCCCGTTGGTGTTGTTGTCTCATAGACCAGAACTATTGTGTTGTCGCTACAGTCAGCTCATTCATCTAGACAGCTGACAAAAAAACTATCTTAGACAATTGTCACAGAACAGTTGGTTTTTCCTCTGTGACCCAGAACAGAACAAGGAGAAAATGATGGGCCTTCAGAGTCAAGGTCTCCAGTGGATTTACCCCGTGCCTTGAGGTCATTCACTTTCTTTCACACCTCAGCCAAGTCACTCAGCAAACAATTCTAATGGCCAGCACCATAACAAGCTGTCAGAACCTAAAAGCCTCTCCCCAAGACCAGCTTTCACAGTGCCAGAAGGTGCTCTTCAAACTGACAACTGGGCAAGCAATCAACAGTCCTACCCAGATGAAGATGCCAGTAACCACAATGACCGCCAGAACGGCAAGATATCCCTAAAGGTGCGATAGTGGCGCTCATATCTTAGCAGTAACCAACAACTAATTGGACTTAACGCCACTGGAAGGAGGGGAAAACGCCTGGTACTAGAAATAGGGCCAACTACCAGGGCTGGTGAGGTTATACTCTTGGAGGACATCCTTCTACTGTCCCTTTACAGGACCAGCACAGTTCCTAATTGTGGTCAAAATTCTCATGCTTACATCCATAGGTAACTGTGACTCTCATTTGGCCTCGAAGAGCTTTGCTTCTCTTTACAGCAGACAGAGACCCTCGCAGGAAAACCACAACTGGTCAAAATGCAGAGAACAGTGGATCGTGGGGTGGCCAGCTCCAACAGTTACATTTGTAATTAGTTCTGGGGAGGCAGAGGCAGGTGGATTCCTGAAGTTTATTGTACATACAGTTTGGCAGCATCAGTGACATCCGGGTTCAGTGAGAGAGCCGGTGTCAAAAATATAAGTGAAATAGGGTTCAGTGAGAGAGCCGGTGTCAAAAATATAAGTGAAATAAGGCGGAGACTGGCCGAGGAAGCCACCCAACATCAGCTCCTGGGTTATATACACACATGAATAATTTAGCATTTTTTATCAAAATAAACTACAGCTCTGATACTTCTTCAGTTTTCATTTAGAAAATGTTTTCAGGGTCACTGCTACTTTGTTAATGATGGAATTATCTTCTGTCTGAAAAGGTTTTCAGTGTAGACGGATCCATGTGATTGCTTTACATAATTTATTACCATGTTTAGGAAGGGCTTAGCATATGCCAGGACTCTTCTAAATATTTGCTGCTGTTAACCCGGCCCTCAGCAATCCTCTGAAGAAAGCAGCAGTAAGTTCCCATCTTAGCACAAGACACCACCTACTGACGTCTGCCACCTTCCCCGTCCCACCATTTCTACTCAGAGGAAGCAAGCGGCACTTGTATTTCTTCGGTGACCAAGAGGAGATGTTATTTGGTCCCAGCATCTGAAAGCCCTGGAGGATCCAGTGTGATTTCATGCCTCAAAATGTCGCATCCTGACACCGGCTGCATGAAGAGTCTTCCTAACCTGGGTGGCAGCTAAGGATGTGGACCCTAAGGCAGGATCCAGGCTCTCTAGGTCTTGTTTCTGCCCCTCCCAGCTCTCTGCATCTCAGTCGCGGCCTCATGGTCTGGTTTTGGCCAGAGTTTGTCCCTTGGCCACCTTCCCAGCTCCTCTGTCACCAACAGTTAATTTGTGCTCCTGTCACCCCGCCCCGCCTCCCCTACCCTGGGAAATCTGAAATAATGTCTGTTTTCTGGGTTCCATCATATAGTATGGGAACACTCTAGAGATCCAGGAACACATCAGCCTTTGCCCTGGTGGAGAAGAGGAAGAATTAGTCCCAGGGTCTTGTTAGACAGCCCGTTGTGTGCACTCGTTTCTCTCGCTGCCTTCTGATTTCCTAATCGCGTGCCCGCTGCTCTTCCTCCTGTCTGCCATCCTCCTGTTTTCTTTCTTCTTGGGGGTTCTACTGCACGAATCAACCCAGCAGCCTGTCCAGAGCTAAATACGAAGTAGATCCAAGCCTGAGGATGAGGCCATTTCCCCAGACTTCTAACTCAGTATTGCACACCGTGCTCGCTCATCCAGCTGTAGCAGCTGTGCTCTCCTTCATCTAGATCAGTGGTTCTCAACTTCCGGGTTGAATGACCCTATCACAGGGGTCGCCTAGAATCATTGGAAATATCAGATATCTACGTTACAATTCATAACAGTAGCAAACCGCACTTATGAAGTAGCAATGAAAGTAATCTTACAGCTGGGGTCACCACAACATGAGGAGTGTGCTAAAGGGTCACAGTGTCAGGAAGGTGGAGAGCCACTGCTCTAGCTGGAACACTAGAGGACCTTCATTTCCACTCCCAGCCTCCAGTCTCAGTCCCACACCAGCTTCTACGTGCCTTTCAAAGTTTGGTTTCAAATTAATTGGGGCACATTTTCTACCATGTGTTTCAGATGCTGTGTTTCTCTGGTATTCAGATTTAGTTATCTGCACCACTGAGATTGACCAATCATTTATAAACACAGGAGAACAGAGAGCAGTGCATAACAGGATCAAACCTGTACTTCAGGCACACGGAAACTGCGCAACTAATGTTCCATGAATAGATATCTACGTTAATGGGTGGCAATGAATGAAGTATGTGTGTGCACTCCATAAATATCTACGTTAATGGGTGGCAATGAATGAATGAATGAATGAATGAATGAATGAAGCACTCCAGCCTGATGACGCACCTGCCCGTTGCTGCGCTGTAGGCTGAGAAGGACCACTGGTGGAGACGATGTGGGGCGAGAGCCTCTCTGAGCTCCGTGGACAGGGAGGCACAAAATGATCGCTTCACTTCAGGTTTGGCATAAAAAGAAAGCAGAAAAGAGATGAGATGTGCCCGGAATGAGAATCTGTGAGGAAATTTAAACTAGATTTCATGACAGGATCATAAAAAGAACATTAGATTAAAATGTTGCACAACACAAGATAGCTAACCATGGTGCTTAACACTGGAAACCACTTTTAGGAGAGTCTTTCAGAGTCCCCTCCCCCAACAAACAAACAAAAACTGGCATTGTGGACTCATTTATTTCAAAGCTTGGTTTTGGGGAGTACAATGAGAAAACAAAATGAAAGGCACACACCCCATTAAATGTCTGGTAACATTCAAGGCATGTTAGGTCTATTTTATTGTATTTGTTTTCTAGGTGTAGGATACATGGTAAGAATACAAGTATTCTTTTTTCCAATATGGATAAAAGTTGAGTTTTATTAATAAAAAGTTTTAAAACAAAGGGAGAGGCAGGGGGAGGTACCTGAGGATGGGTGTTGGCATTTCAAGAGAGTCCTTAGAATGAAGGGATTCTGAGAGCTACTTCCAGAGGAACAGCCTGTTTTCCCTTCTTTACCACTAGGCGGCACCACTGGCCCGCAGTATCCTCTTAATGAGGCCAGAGCAGTACCCTTGGCAATCGCTGGATTAAGATCCACACAAGGTCTGCAGGGCAAAAGTAGATTCCTTTGTTTGACCCTCCTTGTTTCTCTGAGTCACCACTCAAAACAGATTTCTTTTTAGTGTGTACCAAAATACAGTCGAGTCACCTAGGGAACCAGCTCTGTATTTGCACAGAGGGCTGAGGGACCTCTACAGCTCAAAGGTATTCCCCTGCTGTGTTGTTTGAGTTTTTGATTTGGCTTTGGTTTTTCGAGACAGGATTTCTCTGTATATCCCTGGCTGTCCTGGAACGCGCTCTGTAGACCAGGCTGGCCTCGAACCCAGAGATCCACTTGCCTCTGCCTCCCATGTGCTGGGATTAAAGGCGTGGACCACCACCACCAAGCTGTCTTTTGAAGAGATTTCAGATTTCTCTGAAGGAACAAATTTCCTTCAGCCTGGCAACCTGCTTTTCCATGACGAGTTGATACAATGTAGTAATTAACCATTACAACATTGCCTGTGCTTCACTGAAACGCTACAGTCAAACTAATTTAAACCAAGGTCAGGCCTCCAAGTCAGCCGGAGAATTCTGAAGGCAGGTGACAGGGGAGATACTACAAGCGAGGTAAGCAACAGCTGCTATTAAAAGTAACTCGGGGCAGCTCAAACTGGTCTGAGTGCATTCCTAAAAAGGCAATTAGCCAGATTCTTTCAGAAATTAAGCCATCAAAATGACATTACAGTACACTTTTTTAAAAAAATGTATTTACAGTGCAAAAAAGCAGCCATCCCGGCATAGTGCCATGGCCTGAGGGGTTCCCTTCTCCGAAGAAATGGGTAGAAGAGAATTAGATCCTTAGCTAAGAAGGATTGTCACCAGAGATTTAGGGTGGTGCTATTTCTAAGTCCCCTCAGTGCTAAAGCGGAGAATGAATTAACTCACTTGTTTCTGGTTTCTTCGTCATCTTATGGGATGATTTGGATTACAAAAGTCTCCTATGGCAATGTCTCAGGGAAGGAGCCCGTGGAGGCACAGTAGGTACAAACCCTACCCTGGGAAGGAAAGACCGGAGTGGTCAAGGTGACACAGAAAGCTCAGGATACAGCTCACAGGGGTCATGATCCCTCGCTGCCAAAGGCCATCTTTGTGGAAATTTACAGGAAAAGCTCACAATTCCAGAGGTATTGCACCCTCAAGGGAGGCTGTACCTCTGCACCTACAGAGGCAGCCACAGTTGTGCTGTTTGGCTTCAATAAGGAAAGGTTACAGGTCAATTATTAATGCTACCCAGTACCTTAAATCTGACCAGACTCTTAATCCGAACTAAACTCATTCATGACCAAAAAAGAAAATGCCTTTGGCCAAAGTGAGCGGAGCTAGCCAAGTAAACTATGTTTGTAAATTAAGTTTGTACTTTTTTTTTGATTCTTAAAAAAAGTCTATTTATTGGTTTACTTCACAAGGAAGGAAGGAAGCAAACAGCCCTCCAGCTCCAGCATCCTATGAAGGGATGTATTTTTCTACATGTATGGCAAGCACCCCTTAAAGGTCTGGTGGCCTTGTTCTTGCACCCACCAACACATAGGTTATATGTCATAATATGTCAACATTCTCTATAGGCACAGGGTAGATGAAGAAACAGAACATTTTCAGAAAGTTTGGACTTAATAGCACAGCACTGGGTACCAGAAGCAAGTTTGCAGGCTTGGGTAGATTGCATCCCAAGCTGGTCACCTCCATTTCCTGCCCATTGTGTCATGTGTCCCCACCCCCTCACATCAGGGACCAGAGCCCCAGGAGTGTGCTGGCACCATGTTGTAAGGGGTGGCAAGGGATGTCTGTCAAATTTCAGAAAATATGCAAACCCATTATTTGCAAATTAGAAACAGCCATTATGAAAATTATTCAATTTAACCTAATCATCTCCTAAAGCTTTCACGTCTGAAACTACTGTGTTAAGAATTAAGTTTCAGTATCAATCTTGGAGAGATGCAAATATTAAGATCATAGCAAGCAAAAATGATAGCTAGAAAATGTAAAAAGGGATTCGGCGCCATTTAGGGAAATCCATTTACAGAAGAGAGCTAGATCAATGTGTTTTATGAATCATGAAGGTCCATTTGAAATTGACTAATAGGTAAAATAAGGAGACGTCGTCAGTGGCGATTCGTTACCCTCAAGTTGAATGAGAAACAAAATAAAAGTCCCATCCCAATGCATGTTTGAGCAAGCACATTCTTGCAGACTTCTAGCTACACTGTAGTTTGAATCAAAGGTCCGTGTGCTGAAGGCTTGGTTTCCAACCTGAGACACTGCTGGGAGATGACAGACGTTAGCCACATGGAAGAATTTAGGCATTGAAGGACGAGGCCTCGACGCTGATATTGAACCTCCAGCTCCCTCCTGCTTTTCTCTTTGCTTCTTGGCCTCCCTGAGGTGAGCAGCTTCCTCTGCCACATGTCCTGCCATGACGTACTGTATCACCACAAACTCAAAGCCACCACAGACTGAAACCCTGGGTACCAGAAGCCAAAACAAACCTTTCTTCCCTACCAGTTGATTCATCTAAGGTACTTCATTACAGTGACAGAAAGGGGACCAATACGCTGTTGATGACACATTTTTGGCCATTGTCAGAAGGTGCCTACATACAGTTTGCAAAGACCATCTTCAGCCGCCTAAGGAATTCTTTAACTAGAGCATGCTGATCCTGTTCCAGTGACTTTCCGCCGTCAGGAACGGCTCGTTCCACAGCCCGCATTTGCGGGAATGAAAGCCCGCATTTCCAGGTCCAGTTTCCATCTCTTCAATCTGCCATGGTGCTTAAGAAGCTATGAATCATTAGCTTGAAATTGATTTTAACTTGCAGTCTACCGTCCGTGTGCCTCATGCAGACCGATTCTTGAAATCCCTCCATGACAGTCTTCCAGCTATTTTGTCATTTGCTTCAAACCCCTTGGAATTCTTCAGCATGAGAGGCTGTGACATTCAAATGCCTCAGACACACGGTGTTTTGTTGTTTACAGTTACTACCAATGTTCAAGAGGTGCTCTGTTTTGTTTTGATAAAAAAAGGAAATCCCCCCGGTGAATATGTTGGCTGCGCAGGCTGTGCTTCACTTCATACACAGATTTGGACGCACAGCATGGCAGCAAAGGCGTGGAATCAGGCGTGAGTCTAAGTTCCAGACTTGGGCTGAGAAACACAAGGCTCCCCAACCTGCTGCGCTGCCTGCAGGCTGTGCTCTCTGCTCCAGCTTCCCAGTTTTCAGGAGCTGTCACCTAAACTGGGGTGGACTTTTGCTGACACAGCGTCTTTCTGCTCAGACAGGATCCCTAAAACCCTCCTCCCTTGGGCCTTGAGATTCTTTCCTCTTTGTGGAATAGGGTGAGAAAGGTCCTTCCAGACAGAGCGGGGAGCCTTATGTTGAAAATAGTTTCCAATATCCCCTCCCGTCACCCCAACCAAAGCACCAAATGGGATTGCTGAGTTGGCTTGTTAGGTCCAGATGCTGGAGCCACTGCCATCAAAGTAGGGACCTACCACAGCACCCTTACCTCCTGGGGTTCCAGGAGGGTGGAATTAACACGTGGATGCTCTCACCACAGTGTCTGATGGACATTGACCATGTATCATCACATGCCATCTTTTGCAGTAGACCCGGAAGGAAACAGAAACGCTCATCATTTAGAACCCAGAAGTGCTGGGGATATGGCTTAGCAGGAGAACATATGCCTGACATACGTGAGGCCCGGGGTTTGATCCCTAGGAACATACCACTCAAAATAATAACTCCTACAGATGACAACATGATAGGTGTCAAGTTTCAAACCTGGGACAAACAGTTGAGGCACCTTATTTAATATATCAGAGCAGACCTGGCCGCTAGGTTCTCCCAGCATCCCTCAGTCCCTCCTGTTAGAAGGTATGACTGGCATACTCAGCCCTCTTCCCTGAACTCTCCAGGGGCTGAACTGGCCTTCTCCCAGAGGTTCTTTCTTCCCTATATAATCCAGACATTTTGGTTACCTGTCCCTTCCATTTGGACCTTTGGCCTCCTGGTGACTGCACCTGGTTCCCCCTCTACTCTCTCCCTTTTCCTTCCCCTTTCCCCACATGGCCCAGCTCAGCTGGTCATGTCCACTCTCGACTCCCTCTCCCACATACCTTCAAGAAACTTTCTCCTCCACCATTTTATTTCTTTTCCACATTCAGTAGGACCTGGAAGGGTTTGTCCAGATATTTCCATTGGTTGAGTAAAAAGGCTTTGAAAAGCCATTTATTTAAAAAATAGTTCAGTATTTATTAACATTTTGAAAAATATGCTAGTCAAAAATATTTTTTTAGAAACTGCATTTTATGACACAATAAAGCAGGTCTTCCATCTTGACTTTAAAAAAAAAATCTATATCTATGCTCAAACAAGGAGAAGTCATCATTGGTGCCTCAAGAGGTATAGAGTGCAGACAGGCTCTTTTGGGCTTAAATCACTGGCTGTGATGGATTACATTCACAGGCCTGGGTGAATGTAGGGAGGGAGGAGGGGAGCAGCACTCACGGCATTCCCTCTGCTCTGTGCCTCACTCGGCGCTAATGGAAAGTGCTGGTGGTCTCCCCCTCTGCTGTGTTCCAAGGCACCTTGTGGACAGTGATCTCTGGATGGGACAGGATGAGGCAGTGCACTGAGTCACTCTACCAGAATGCAGTCCTGGAGCTGTCTCCCCTGGGTTTCAAACAGCAGAGCGCTGGTCAGGAGGACTCTCCCAGCTCCCAGCTTTGCAGAAGAATGACCCAGAACACTAGCTCTAAATGTGGATTAACTTTTAAGAGCTGTGGTCACAGGTGCTTCTCACTTGCAGTAAACTGACCTGCGTGCGGCTGCACAGGTCCCTGTTCACACAGACAAACCCACTGTCAGTCTTCTTATCTTGAGCTTGCTCAGAGATCTCATCACAGCGTATGTCTCCCTGAAAGCTGTCAAAATCCTAACTGGAGACACTTAGAGTGTGGCTTTGTTAGGAAACAGGACTGTGATAGATATAAATTAAATGAGGTCATTAGGTAGGGTCTGATCCACTGTGACTTGTCTTTAAAGCTGGGGCAGGAAGAGTCAGGCCACAGAGCCACACACCAAGGGCAGATGACAGAAAGATAAAGTCAGGGATCTAGATGATGCTTCTACAAGCCAAGGAATGTCATTCATTCTCACGGCCTTCAGCAGGCACTCATCCCGCAAGCTTCCAGAACCTAAAGATAATCGATTTTCTTTGAACACCGCAGTCTGCAGACCTTACAGCACCTTAACTCAGCCCTGGCAACTAGTTACAGCTTGAGTCTGTCTGTGTGTGAACAAATCCTGCCGCTATTGATAAAAAGCAGTCACCGGTGCCTGACCTTTGCCCTCCTAAAGTAAAGACACCAGTGTGCTGAAATCTCCAGGGAGACGCTGAAGGAAGTGTTGACAAAGGAACCATTGCTGTAGTTCTACCATGTCCCACCTCAGCAGCTTCTCATTAGAATGGAAAGATACAGACACCTTAATACACTGCTTTGCCAGGGTGTAAATGAGGCCCAACAAACGGAATCATTAACGGTTCTGCTAGCAAATGAATTAAGGTCATTTTGGTTCCAACTCACCACAAGCTTTAAGGTTCATACGTTTTCTTCCACTGGACAAGTCAATAACCAACAAAAAGGTCCAAAGGATGAGTTGAACAATCGGATGTCACCATTTGAGGCACCTTCCTTGCAAGGTGCATGCAACAATCAGACTCAAATGCCCTGAAGGAAGTGGGGAAAGGGACTGAATGCCTTGGCTTCCCACCGCCCTGTCTGTGAAGAAGGCCCTGTTGCTGCTGCCGCTGCTCAACTTCAGTAGGGTTTCACTTGTCACACCTTACAGTCACCTTCAGTTATAACCGGTGTGTTGGGCAAAGCTCTAAAACTGTGTTACTATAATAATTTGATTTTTATGGCAGCTCTTCCCACAACTAATTTTAGCATATTTTAGGTTACAGTTATCACTTGTGAGAAATCTACATCAAAAATGACAAAGGGGATCTGTAAGCTTTTTCCTTATCATGTAGAACACCTGAATCCCTCTGTCAACATCAGAGCGCTCTGCCTCCCATGCCTGTGGTCATGTAGAACACCTGAATCCCTCTGTCAACATCACAGCGCTCTGCCTCCCATGCCTGTGGTCATGTAGAACACCCGAATCCCTCTGTCAACGTCAGTGTGTTCTGCCTCCCATGCCTGTGGTCATGTCAAACACCCCAATCCCTCTGTCAACATCAGTGTGTTCTACTTCCCATGCCTGTGGTCATGTGGAACACCCCAATCCCTCTGTCAACATCAGAGCGTTCTATCTCCCATGCCTGTGGTCATGTGGAACACCCGAATCCCTCTGTCAACGTCAGTGTGTTCTGCCTCCCATGCCTGTGGTCATGTAGAACACCCCAATCCCTCTGTCAACGTCAGTGTGTTCTGTCTCCCATGCCATGCCTGTGGTCATGTAGAACACCCAATCCCTCTGCCAACATCAGTGTGTTCTACCTCCCATGCCTGTGGTCATGTAGAACACCCGAATCCCTCTGTCAACGTCAGTGTGTTCTACCTCCCATGCCTATAGTCATGTAGAACACCCGAATCCCTCTGTCAACGTCAGTGTGTTCTACCTCCCATGCCTGTGGTCATGTGGAACACCTGAATCCCTCTGTCAATATCAGTGTGTTCTGCCTCCCATGCCTGTGGTCATGTGGAACACCCGAATCCCTCTGTCAACGTCAGTGTGTTCTGCCTCCCATGCCTGTGGTCATGTAGAACACCCGAATCCCTCTGTCAACATCAGTGTGTTCTACCTCCTATGCCTGTGGCTCCCTCTGTGCTTTACAAAGAAAAAAGCTTCTTGGATTTTTGAATATTTACACCCAAGAAAATTAATTGGTCCATTGGGCAAACCAAGACCATGTCAAACACAGTGGTGGAATTAGAGCAACGCAAAGGGCCATCAGACATGGAGTGCCTTTTCCCTTTTCCTTGACCTGGTAGAGAGCCTCCCATTGCCCTCTTCTGATTTAACAGCTGGCTAGTTTGAAAAACTACTAACTCAATATTTAGACTGCTGAATAAGTGGTGATGGCCATGAATATGAACATGTGGGCCATTAAAAAAAATCTATCTGATGCTAGCTTTCAGTCACAATTGAAAGAAACTGGCTCAAAAAGGGCAAAAAACATGAATTCAAGGTCATCCTGAGCCTATATATGTGTATATATAGACAGATACATATATATACACATATGAATAAAAAGATAGAAGGAAGGAGGGAGGGAAGAAGAGAAGGAAGGATGGAGGGAGGGAAGGAAGAAAAAAAAGGAAGGAAGAAAGGGAAAAGAAAAACATGAAAAAACCCAAGAACTAGGCAGTGGCAGAGAATTTAACTAGGAAGCCTAATGCCCTGGGTTCAGTTCTCAGCAGTGTAAAAGTACATGAATTCAGAAACAAATAACAATCAGATATCAAACAAATTGCAAATAAATATTTGTATTTACTAAGCACCTATATCACAACTTTGCCCAAAAGTTGAAGACATGTCAAAATAGCACCCACAACTAGCTAAAAATACCATCTAATTATAAGTAAATACACTAAACCAGTTCACACTTACTGGAATTCATAGTACACAGCTAAGTCCTCAGTTGGTCAGTGGTTCTAAGAAAGGAGTAGAAAGGTTCTGGGGGCCAGGAAGAAGTATCAGCCCAGTGTGACCAAGCTTGGAAGAACAAGCCTGATCTAGAATGCTGTGGGTACAGCAAAGAGCCTCCTTGAGGACATACCCAGATGGAGGGGGCACTGAGAAACTGCTAAAACCGTAATGTTTGGGTGTTTCTGGTCTCTGTTTTTAAAGTTTGGTGGGTGAGAATCAGAAAGGAATGCTGAACCCCAACAATTACCTTCACCCCCAAAACGGGGTTAGGAAAACAGCATTGTGTCACAGCTGTTTTAGCGGGGTTTGGGGAGGTAGATAAATTCCACCTTTAACCCTGTGTGGGGTTTAAACTGACATACTGGATTAGTAGGCATCTTCTCGTCCAGGGAAGCTTTGGCATATCAGGAAGGAGTCCTTGCTGTGTTTCTCACCATCACTCTGGTGTAAATACAGACATGGTGTTAATAACACTCGCTTTCAGCTGGAGTTTCATACGTACCTATGGATACACACAATACCGTGTCCCCTCCCAGAAAATCACCCAAGAATTCCAGAATTATACTTAACTGCCTGATTAATTACTGTCCACGGAAATTACTGTCAAGATTATATTATCATTCCATCTCTGATTCTGCTTGATAAACGTTTACAGTTTAATGTATTTGACAAAGCCATTTATATCCTACTATAAAACAGATGAAGGTACATCGAAGCTACAGTAAGTCTATGACATTCACAGCCTTAAAATAACTCACTAACTACAGACAGTTCCCTGAGCAATTACAAGGCGTTCTATGTTAATTTAGAAAGGAATTCCAAACAAGCCATTTAAAACCTAATAAGATGCCATTAAATGAAGGGGGACAGGGGAGGGGGAAGCTAAAGAAAACCCTAAGGCTTGAACCAGTAGAAATGATTCTCAGAGCTACTGACCCTTGCAAGATCCATGTTTTACTTGGGTTTCTAGACACGAGGCAGATTTCTAATTGAAGGTGATTATCTAGTTACTACGTCCCAAATTGCACACATCTCTTGTGTTGGTTCACACCCACAACTAATTAGATGAAACATTTATCAATCTGAAAGTCCAAGGAAACTGTTGCATTGATCTACCAGCCACACACTGAAAAGGGCTGCTGTCAGCTCAGAGGTGCTACGTGCTGGTCCTGAGGACAGCCAGCCCTTGTGGCTCATGTACATCTAGGAGCTGAACTGCGGGACTGATCCACTGTGGGTGGATTCCCAGTGATGTCACAGAACAAAGGTCCTGGTTTGTTTTTGAAGTGTGAACACCAATATGTATGCTAGCCAGTCCCCAGAAAGAGACACACTGAGACAGGCACCACCATCACAAGGAAGACACAAATAGCAACATACCATTCCAAAGACACATTCCTATCTGGCAAATTTTAGCTCCACACACTTCTGAACTCCATGCCTCCAATCAAAGATGGGGGGATAGCCTGACTGAGGAAATGCAACATCAAAAATAAATAAATAAATATTACAGACTTCCACGAAGGCAAGATGCACCTCTATAAAATATAGCTCCCATTAGTTGGGTTAATTAAGATTAACACACAAGTTGTTGAGAACCCCCAAAGTAGACGAGAGGTAATTTACCAAGGAAAGACAAAGACAAGGGTGGCATTCATTCAAAGTCATTCATTAACCGCACGGGAGGGCTGAGGCCCCTTCTTAATATTGCAGTTGTCACAGCCGATTATCAAAATGGCATGTGACCAAATAGCTCACAAAGGACACACCACAACTTGTTTGCACAAAGAAAATACACAAGCACACCTAGTCACGTCTGTTACCATCACTACTACACACCAACACCTGTGAAGGGTTTTTACTGGTGTACATACAGCTTCCACAGCAATGACAACCTCCCAGCCTGTTAGACCCTCAGAGTAAACCCTACCCGGACTCACAAGGGAGAACAGACTCACACAGCACGAGGCTGTACTCCGGGTGTTCAGACAGCAATCGTGCGAAATCTCTTTTGGCTGGAAAAGCCCTCTGCCCTTACCTCCAGGGTCATGTTCACAGTGCTGACAGCCACTTTTATTTCACCATCTGACAGCTCCTTTAGATCTTTCAGAATCGTTTGTTCAATACTTAAACCTGTGGACAGCAAGAGATTAAAAAAATTATACTTGGGATCTGTTAAAAAATACGTCAGAGGTTATTTAAAGAATTTATTTTACTAAGCTCAACACTTTACAGTATTACTTTTATCTGTAATAAACACACACTAAGAAATAACATTTGTGACAGCATCTACATCGAGTAAGATGCAGGCAGGAAATGGAATTTACCCCTCGTGATACCATAGTTGGTTCTTAATGGCAGGATACTTACAGAGGGGTGGCGGGATAAAGGAAGAAATGGAAGATGAAGTAGCCAGGGACTAGCAAGGAACAAAGGCAGGGCAAGGGAGCTAGGACTAGAGAAAAGAATCTGTCAGGGTCTGACGTCACGGCATGAGTGCAGGAGGAAAGCATGCACAGCCTTATTTAGCAAGAGTGCAGGAGGAAAGACATGCGCAGAATTAGTGAGCAAGAGTGCAGGAGGAAAGGCATGCACAGCCTTAGTGAGCAAGAGTGCAGGAGGAAAGACATGCACAGCCTTAGTGAGCAAGAGTGCAGGAGGAAAGGCATGCACAGCCTTAGTGAGCAAGAGTGCAGGAGGAAAGGCATGCACAGCCTTAGTTTTCTTCCTTCTGCCCTCACCATTCTTCCCATTGGCCAAACAGAAGTCGGAGATGAGAGAGGCTGAAACAGGACACACTGGGGCGTCAGCCTCCAGAGGCCCAGACCAGGCTGACTGGGGAAGGAATGGGCAGTCTTACCATATAAAATAGCCAAGTAATAGCCCCAAAGGTCCCAATTTAGGTGGCCCTCTATAATTTTATAATTGGCAGTATAATTTTATGTAACTTTATATATGTAGCTCATAAAGCTATCATAATTGAGCAAGGTGTAGTGTTGAACATCTCGAATTCCAGCACTTGGGAAGCACAGGCAGGCAGATCTCTAGGGGTTCCAGGCCAGTCAGGAGAGTGTTCCAGGCAAGCAAGCCAGGTTGCATAGGGCCACCCTGTCTTACACAAATGGAAGCTGTCTTAACTGACTTGGCCACCCCCGTAATACTCTCTGACAGTAAGTGTTCCTGAAGTCCTTCCTTGATGGCAGGAACAATCTGAAATGGCAATGCTGTTGAGAACTAGAGTCGGCTGACCGGAGGATTTCTGTGAAATCTATCACAGGCAAACAAGAACGGGTATGTCTTAATGTTTAACTGGTCTTCTCTATGGAAAGATTCACTATAGCGCCATGGAAAGCACAGGCATTCTTTCTGGATGCTTAGGAAGACAGTTCACTGTCCACCCTGCCAGTATGAAGCACGCTGTCCGTCACAGCAGCATAGGGACACAGATGGCTACTTGACATTGTCATTTGACTCAGAGTGAACTGTGACTCGTTTTGATTTCTAGGGTACATCGTCGCAACAGCAGTTTGGATGGCTCAGGGAATGAATGAAGCCATGCACCACTGTGCAGCTGTGCATAGACACGTACCCACACTCGTGCACAGGATCTTGTCGACATGGCAGATGCTGGCAAGGCCCCACCAACTTCCCTAACCTCTTTTTATCTCATTTTGGCCAGCATCATAGTCCACTGGCCAGCTGAGATCTTTGCTGGACACTAGAGCCAACTTGGGAGGATTCACTCTCCACTGGGCTAGGGAGCTCTTACTTCTTCAGTGGTCTGCCACTGAACCTACTTAATAGCGCTTTGTCTGTTTCTGCGGTATTGAAACATCGACCATTCCACACTATTAACCCAATCTTAGCCAACTCACAAAATTCCAAAAAGTTAACCACCAGGCCTTAGGTCCAAGATGGCCTGTGCCCATCCACCTCTGTACTCTACAGGAGACCACCCTAAGGTTCAGATTTAACTTTTTCCCAGAGTTCCCTCATGATCTCTGGTCTCTTACAGGGCTTATTTGCTGGCTAAATCACTCGAGAGACTCCTCAGATAAGCTGCTTTGCCCCAAGGGAACTCCAAAGTAGGGAAGAAACCTTGGTAAAGGTGGGCCTTCTGGGTTTAGTTAGCTTCTGCCCAGCTCACTTGCCACAGCTATGTGTACTGGATGATGGGAGAGCAAAGAAGCCTGTCTGGGGTTCAGTGTTTTCATCTGGAAAGTGGAGTGTCATGAGGCTTCAGGAAGATTATCCTTGCATAAGATTATCCTAGACTATCAGAACCTTGTGGAGATTCAGCTCTCACTGAAACACAGCTGTTTATTATTAACAACAGTTGAACCAAATAATCCGATAATCTGCTGTCCCAAAGAAGCCGAGATTTACAGCACTATTTCATTGGCTTAGCCGCCTTCTCTCCATTTCTTTTAAATGAAATCAGAATTATGAAAGTCAATTGTGTTTGGCATTGTTCCAGCGATGTTCTCAAAACAGAATTTATTCAACAGGTACAGATACTATATGCATTAGCCCTTGGATTAGCTAAACACCAAGGCAGAAACCTGGGCAAGGGGTTCCAACATAAGACGCCCACTCCCAGACCAACAGCACAAACCCAGAAGCCCCTCCACAGGCACAGAGAAAGAGGGAGGAAAGTCCAAGCATGCTCAGATTGACCTCCTGAATACTCCTTGGGCGAGCCATCCTTCCTGGAAGCCATGGGAGCTAGGACAGTCACTCACCCTGAGCACTGAGCTGGGTCTCCTGCAGCACACTGATGATGTCATCTCTGGGAGGCAGGTTGGGAAACTGTTCTTCCAGGATGGAGAGGATGTCCTCCTGCTTCTCCGGGAGCTCAGGATCCATGGTCATCCACTTGAACAGGATGCTGCCTGGAAGGCATGGGTACAAACGCTCTTAAGCTCGCTCTCTCCAGCAGCCAAGACAGGAGCAGGGAAAATCAAGTCCTCATGCTGACCTCAATGGCTAGCCTGGTCCCTACTCTCCAGGGCACAGAGTTTGGGAAGAAAGAACAACACATCGCCACACAAGTACAGAAAAGGAGACAGCCTGGTTTTAAATGATTTCAAAACAGAAATTAAAGACAAACTAGTCCTGTTTGTCAATTTCTATTTTGTCAATTCTATCCCTTTTACGGGAACAGAGACTATTATTCCAACATTCCATGCTACTGATTTTACATATTAATTTACTTCTTTTCATAACCGAATGATTGTACAACCCCACAGTGCACAGCTACACAGTCTGACGGCCTGGATAACCGGAAGGCTGTTTCTATCCTTTCAGGTACCATACATAGCTCTGCAGTAGTTTACAGTTATCGAAGTACACAGTCTCAGGCTGGCTCCAAACTTCACATTGAGGTTGCTAATTTGCCACTCTGGTTTTAGTGGGAAATGTTAAAAATTTAGGCCAAAGAGCTAGAGGCAGGTAATAAAATACTGTCCTCCTGTCTGCATTCATGCTCTAAGAACATTGGGGGTCTTCACAGAGGCTTAAATACATTACTCTTATTTACATTGTGTATTTTTATAAGCCAGAATTTGTACTCTCGCTACCATGTGGAGAACAAAATAGAAAAGGAAAGCCAGGGAGCCTGGCTAGCTTTGTTTGTGTGTGTGTGTTTATAAACATCTTACCATGAAGAAAATGGGACAGATTTACTAGAAACAACCAAGTAAAAGTAGAGGGAGACCAAAGAGATTCTGAGTAGATTTTGGGCCTAAAATCTAAAAAGACAAAAATGACTTCCCGTTTGTTTTTAAGGCAAACACAAATCCAAATTTTACAAAAGATGTTCACCAGCTCCTGGATCTGGTAGACCAGCTGAACAAGAACCAAGTTCTGTGCACAGAAACAATCCTGTATGTTTATATGTGACTGTATCAGAGAGCCCCTGGCAGCATCTTAGGAACAAGAATGGTCTAAGTGCAGAGTAGAGACCCAGCCTTCTGGCTGCTTCCCCATCCAAGCAATTGCTAATTCTGAAGTTGCAGCCACTGGACAGAGAAGCCTGTGAACCCAAAAGTCTCATAAGGCCTTGCAGAAAGCCTCAGGGAGAAGGAGTTTTAGTCATCTGGGTTTTGAAATGGGAGGCCTGAAGAGTTACCAGTCGAACTAGCCGCTCGATATTGTAAACAGAGTTTGTGGGAACATAGCCATCACTGTTAATTTACGTCTTGTTTATAGACTATATATATGAGGGCAGACTTAAGTGTTTCAACAGAGCCTGAAATATCTGCTTGCTGGCCCTCTTTGGGAAAGATTTGCCATCTGCTGCCAAGGAGAAGGATAAAATAAAAACAGAACATTTTCTGTGTGCTGCAAACCCTGCTTAGAGTCAGCTTAAACACACCGATCTGGTCTCTGCCACTCTTCCAGCTTCTCTGAGGCGTGAAAGGAAGTCCACCCCAGAGAAAAAGAACTCACCGTTCCCTTACTGACTTGATGCTGTCTATAACTAATGTTCAGTCATCACTCAAAAGCTACTAGATATAAGGGACCTAAAAACATGTGAGTGGAAACAAGGGAGGAAAAATCTCAGGAGAAAACAAATGGAACAGAGTCAGAGGGACTGAAGGGAAGCTAGCTGGAGGATTAGAATCTACCACCAAGACAGGGGAAAATGTAAAACTCTGGTCTTAATGACTGAATTTAGTAACCCCAAAATGTTTTCTGCAGTAGATCAGATGTGGTGAGAAACTGAAAACCAAGTCAGAAAATACCTGTTCTAAAGCGTGAAGGAAAAAAAAAAGTGGCCAAAACTACAGAGGACCTAAGAACATGGGGCTGGTTTCAATATGTGTGTGACAGCTTCTGCTAGGAAAGGGAGAGAGAAGTGTAACATTTAAGAAAAACTACAACCAAAACCACAAGTAACATAAGGTAAAACAGCTGTAGGCAGTAAAACTGCTGAAAATTACATGGACGAAGATTAAATCAGTAACAGAGAAAATACACACCAAACAAAAAAACATGCAGCGAAACAGAACTTGGTTTCTCAGTTAAAAGAGTGGAAATAGGAAGACGGTGGAATCGTGTCTTCAAAATGCAAACATGTCATCCCCATGTATAGTCGATGGAAACATGGCTGACTAGGGAAACATGACCTTTCTAGGGAAAAGGTGGAAGTATGTCATAAGAAATCCTACTCTGAAATAAACGAGAAGGCAAAAGACTATGATTTCAGACAGAAGCAAAACCCAATGCCAGAAAGAACATTCTGATGCTCTAACTCTGTGGTCTGCATGAGTCAGCACTCCCTGGAGGACCGGCATCTCAGTCACTTTAAAGTATATGGAATTAAGCACACCACAATACTGATGAGTTGCAGGAGGGGTTAGGGAGAGAGGAGAGAGGGAAGGGGAGGAAAGAAGAGAATAGGAAGGGGAGAGGATGGCAGAAGAGGGAGATGGGAGGGGAAGAATAAAAACCACCTTTCTTCTTATAAGGTGTCTGCAAAAGCCTTAAAAACCCTACTAGTGATATGTCAATGGTAAGTAAATTTAGGAATTTCATGCATCTAAGGCCAATAACACAAAACTGTATCTATATAAACAATTACAAAAAATTAAAAGCCAAGTTTAAAAAATGTAATGGTATCCAAACATGAAATACTTAAAAATATCTTTCATAAATACATGATTGGCATGGTCAAATTAAGAATCCATTTTGTTTTGATTTGAAGATTTCTTTATTAATGTTTAATTTTGGTAAAGTGCATAAGGTTGTAGAACAATAATAAAACTTACTACTGTGGTAGAATCTAAGCATATACTTCAACACTGTTAAATATCCTGCATGGTTTGTATATGTTGTTCATTTTTAAATGACTAACAACAAGCATTATAAAGTGGTGAGTAAGTCCCATAAGAAACAGTGAGGATAAACGTGTAATGGTATGTTTTTATGAAAGTATTTTAAGAGTTAAAGTATTTTTTTCGAATTCTACAAAAGTCAGGTAGCATTTTTACATGTTTGCGTACCCCCTGGTATTGGGCTTAACAGAAGCCAGCTGGATTTTCAGATCTGTTTTCATGCTCTTCATAGTGCAGTGTTACCTTGATGGAAGAATATAAGGGAAGTCTCCACACAGATGGGCAGATAGGAAGAAACAAAGGGCACTTTAATATTTGCTATAGACAACTGTGGATCTGCCATGTGGCTGAGAATCTTGATTATAAAACACATAGAAGAGAAAGGCGATGTTTAAAATTAGTCTCAAAGATAAAGATACTGCATTAAACAGAATCCCACAGCATGGCTCCCTGCAAAGCCTCCTGTCCCTGGCTGAGTCAGTCTGACTCCTGTCCCGGGCTGAGTCAGTCTGACTCCTGTCCCGGGCTGAGTCAGTCTGACTTGACAGAAGCAAGGACATGACTTCCTAACAAGGACAGGAAATCCTATTCAGCAGATGTGTCCCACGGCCTGAGTTATCGTTACTGGACAATAAAAGCTACAGACAGCTTAATCCCGGGACTCTTTTGGAGACTTTCCACTTCACAACAGAATCGTATTTATTTATGTTATGTTTTAAAACTTTATTACTTAAAGACTTGCAAATAAATAAAAAAAATCAAACACCCAAAGTGTGTACAACTTCACAAATTTCTACGCAGTTAGAATAGGTATTACGGAAGTGATCTGAGGCTAATTTTTATTCTAGTTCAAATTTTGCCTTGGAATTTGTTTTGTTTTGGTGGTGGGTAAGTACATAAATTCTATCTAATACTGAAAGGATAAAATTTAATGCGAAGCTCCACTGCCTCTGTTCTGAATGCTCAGAAACACATTTAGTACTTGTATAATTTTGCTAACCATCGGTATCACGATACATAGTAACCAAAGACACCTGTCAGCACATTAGAACCTGTTCCCAATGAGTTCATTTAACTTCTAGCAAATTCTGAGGACAGAAACAATCCATAAACCTATACCCAGAAGTATCCCAGTTATTCACAGGCTGATGAGGGGGGATAGGAATAACAGTAGGCAACAAAGAAAACAACTGTAATAAAATATAACAAATGTTTTATTTCCGTAGGAAAAAAATCAACCATAATATGCCTTGCTGAAAAAAAATGGGGATGTAAAAGCCATCTTGCTGATAGCAACTGCAGCATGCTAATATTGCACACTCCCTAAGCAATTGTAGCATGCTAGCACTGCACACTGTCTAAGCAACTGCAGCATGCTAACGCTACACACTCCCTAAGCAACTGCAGTATGCTAACACTGCATACTATCTAAGCAACTGCAGCATGCTAGCCCTACGGCACCAGAAACTGGGAAACAGTCAGCATGGGAGATTGGTGTTGTCTACATGACGAATTTCTAACAGAAAAGAAAAGGAAGGAGAGGCTTAAGTCTCTCTTCTGTTTACCTGGGATTGATTTTTTTATACTGGAAGAAAAATATTAAAGAATCAATAACAAAGGTGGGCAGAGAAGGAACAGAGACGGGAGAAGAAAAGACATACACTGTAATTCCCATTTTTGTCTAAAAAGGCAGAAAAATAAGCAGATTATTCATTTACAATCCTTGCAAGTTTAGAACATCTGGATTTAAGAGAAATGCTACCTTTGTGTGGCTGAAAAAGTAACATCAGGATTGAACAGTTACTTCAATTTTCTAGGGAAAAGTAGAATTTCTATTTTCTACCCCAAGCCTCTTCTGGAGCACTGCAGGCAACAGAATGCCCTTGGCTGTCCTAACCATTCGTAAGTGGGATGATTCACCCTTTGGGCAAGAGAAGAAGAAAAAACCCCACCTTGGCTCTGTTTCACTTCCCGTTTGACCTCCTTAAAAGGACCATTTTGAAGCTGTTAATCCAGTCTACCAAAATAGCAAGCAACTAGTCTTTATTAAAGGTCAGCTGGATTGCCAGTAGAATAGAGAGCCGGCTTCTGAGGACCTGGGCATGGCGCTCCACTTTGTCCTAGGCTAAGGGCGAGAGCTGCTGTTTGCTTGAGTCTTCAACTTACAGCTTCTGTCAAGGCCTTATACCAACAAACACGAAGGACTGTTTGGGCAAAGAGTGGACTTGATGGAAGCATGCTTGGAAATCAGTGGTTGCTAAAGCCTCACTACCAGATGGTTCCTGGAAATTCACGCGCGCGTGTGCACACACACACACACACACACACACACACACATGCTTGCGTGCGCATCCTCAATATGATAATTCAGCAATTTAATGGATCTTAAAGTTGGCAGCCATCTCCTAGAATACATCTCTGAGGAAATAAAACAACTCAGGTTGAGCAGTCTGGTGGGTTTGTAACTGGGTTTGGCACAAACCCAGAACATGACCAACCATATACTTTAGACCATAAAATGTGACTTTTAGATATGTTTGAAAATAATAATAAAAAAAAACTCTTCCAGAGAGGTAGAGAGAAGTAAGAAAAGGAGATAGAGGGAAAAGAAAGAAAACAAAAAGAACCACACAATAAAAACAAAGACAAAGGGAGAAACCAAAAGATGGACACATTTCTAAGAACCAAGGTATGATTTTACCAGTATGATGGCTGTATCTTTCTCTACATGTAATTTCTTACCCAAATAACTCAAAATTAATACTTCATAAATGGACGCCTTTCTGGATGAACTAGATGTTAACAATTCGTGCCCTTAAATTACTGTTTCAAATTAAGACAAGAGGCAGCAGCCGAGAGGCTCCTGCCTGAAGACCTACATTCTCTTCTCTGCCTGCAGCTACTGGTGTACAGACAGGAAGGAAAGCTCTTCCTACTGCAGCACAACTCAGGAGAATGAAAATTTTCCCCCAGCTGAAGGCCAAGTGCCAGAGAGAGAAGCTTATGCAAAAGGCCCTGTGATAGACAGCGAGGAACCTTGTGCACAAAGAAACTAAGCGCTAGCATGGGGAAGACACGGCATGGAGCCGACAGGGGGCGCTAGCATGGAGACAGCAGGGGGCGCTAGCATAGAGAGGACAGGGGGCGCTAGCATGGAGACGACAGGGGGCGCTAGCATGGAGATGACAGGGGGCGCTAGCATGGAGACAACAGGGGGATATACAGAGCTGGCTGAGATTTGCAAGACTGGAGGCAAGAAAAGCCAGCAACCTCCATACCTACTCAGGTGATGCTTCAGAAGGGGGGAGGTTTCTGCCCCTTCTCTGGCTCTTCAGCGGCACCTTACTTGAATTAAACACTGCATGGGGGCAGCAAACATAAGGAAGGACCAAACCACTTGGCAGCCTCCACTTTGAATGCAGGCGCTCTGGGAAATACAGCTTCATCTGGGAGAAGAACCTGACTCAGGAGATATGTGCTGTTCAAAATCACTGCGAAGAAGCAAATGGGAGACAAGAATGCTGGCACCAGGGAAGACCAGACTGACTGGCTCATTAGAAGAAGGAACTAAAGTGTCTACTGTGGTGTTGTAATTTTAAAAGAAAAGAAATTAAACTGAAATTATCTCTAGATGGCTAAATACTCTACCAACCTTGAAACACTGTCGGTTGCACTGACTTACTTGATCGCACACATCCCTAATTGTCCTTGGGGCCAAAAGGCTACCGTGGCAAGGAAAAACCGAGAAACCTAAGGAGCTCTTGTCTACAATGACAGCATGATAGGTATGCGAATGAGCACTGAGCAGCACCCGTAGCAATCAGGCTCAACGTCAATATTTGAATGAAACAGTATAGGATATTGCAAGCAGTTTGATAACCCACGACAGTAGTAAGTTTTAGGACCGAGAATATCACATATGATTGGATCTGAACATTGGATTTTTGTGTTGAGAGAGGCATCAGCAGATATCATAGATGAGTCAGACACAGTGAGAGCAGTCAAGGACCTTTCTGAGAGGACTAATGGAAAAGAAAAACCAACTTTTAAAATTAGTTTGTTCCTTTTGAAAAACAAAGGAACTAAGACAGGTAGGTACTCTCGGTAACAGAGATCGATAGCTATACACCGTACCCAACTCTATAACAATGTGAATTTCTCCAGAAGTCACACTTCTGTCTCATTTGCTTCAAGAAGTTCACATCCGAAGTTTGAAAGAGAACACTTGCCACAGCCCCAAGTGTTGTACGATATCCTGATCTTACTCTTTCCTCCACTGTTCTTTCTCGTCATCCTGACTCTGCTACTGTTTTATTATATTACATGCTTTTTGGTAAGCTACTTCATATATTCTGTTCAAGAAGGATCTGAATGATAAAATCAATAATTCACAGATAACTGGCCTACAAAAGCACACACTATGTTTAGAGTGTGTGCTGTATGGGGTCCATTTAGGTAAAGCACGCAATCACACAAAACCCATGTGTAGCAATCTGGGGTACATACACAGGGCTGGTTAAAATATAAAGAAAAGCTAAGGAGTAAATGTCATAAAATCAGAATGCTGGCTATCTCCAGATAGGAGTGAGCTGTAGGCATGAGAAGAAGGCAATGTCTTCACGTTCTGCTTCTTTAGCTGGCTAATTACCAAAGGGCATTTCCTTTCTGATAATTTATTGAGATGCATATTTACATTTTATAGACATATTTTGTATTCTTTTCTTTAGATTCACTATGCTTCAAATGGATTAAAATTATATATATAATCTTAAAAATTATACATATAATGACAATTGATGAAAATAAAAGCTAGTCAGTCATTGCCAAATAATGAAATAAATCCCACTATGATTCCTATAAGCTAAAAAAGATAATAAAGGGGTTGTTAGTGGGAAAAAACACTGTCCATATTCTAGGCAGTAAGGATATTAGAGGGATGGCCATAACAGCAGGCCATTTCAGTATCAGACACTACCACAACCATGACGTCATGAAAAGAGAGAGTGTATAAACACTATTTTAAATATTTTGTCAAAAGATCTCTTGGGAACATGGGGACCATGGGAGAGTGTTGAAGGGGAGGGGAACAGAGAAAAATGTAGAGTTCAATAAAATCAATTTAAAAAATGGTCAAAATCTTTATTGAAAATAGATTTTTTTTCATTCAAAATATGTTGATTATGGTTTGACCTCCCTTAACTCCTCCCAGGTCCTCCCCACTTACCAACCCACCCAAATCCATTTTTGAAAAGTTCATCCCGCAGAGTTTTATGATGTGCCAGAGTACAGGCACCAGGGCAGCAGGTAGGGTAGTGGACACAGCATACAAGGTCTTTTTTTTTTTTCATGAAGTTGACATTCTGGAGGGAGCGATAGGGCAGGTAGAAGAGTACTAGACAGATAGGAACAAGCACTGTACAGGGGCATCTGAGTGTGAGTCCTCCAGAAAAAGAAAAGATGGGAATATCTAAACAAACAAACAAACCAACAACAACAACAAACCTCAGGGGTTGGGGGCACAACTCGTGAGAAGATGGATGCTTGTAGGGATGGAGAAAAGCTATGTGATTCACAAGCTTGGAGGGCCTGAATTCTGAATATGATGACTTGTAATGGGGAACTTGTCCCCATCTTTTACATATGAACGTATGGACTGAAATTGGTTTACCCTTCCCCTAGTAGGCTGAGAAGCACATAGTCTTCTCAGAGAATGGAAGGACATTTTCTTAGCCCACCTGAAATCCACCTGTCACTACACAGACACAACTCGGTGTGACAGGATCTGGGTGTAATCATGGGTGTGAGAAGCAAAAGACAAATTCATATAGTATTTAAGTCACTATAAATTTAGAATTTATAATCTGCTAAGCCTCAGGCATAAGTATATAGTCTTGTGACATCTAAGAGAGCTATATCTATAACTTATCATAGCCAAACATGGGCATAAAAATTTTGTATTTAATTTTTGTTTGCATTTTTAAGATGTAGAAGAGCACATAGAAAACATGTCTAAAAATATGTCATGGTATGGAAAAATGCTCTTGTACATTCTAAAGATTTGTCACTCATATTGATTTAATAAAGCACTGATTGGCCAGTAGCCAGGCAAGAAGTATAGGTGGGGCAACCAGACAAGGAGAATTCTGGGAAGAGGAAAGGCAGCGATGCAGTTGCAAACGAAAAGCAGAGAAAGCAAGATGAGTATACCTTACAGAGAAAAGGTACCAAGTCGTGTGACTAAACATAAATACAAATTATGGGTTAATTTAAGTTGTAAGAGCTAGTTAATAATAAGAAACCAAACAGTTTATAATTAATAAAAGCGTCTGTGTTTTTCTTTGGGACCGAAAGGCTGTGGGTCTGGGTGGGACAGAAATTTCCACCAACAGTGTCAAGTTCACATGAAAGTAACTTCACAGTTGCTAATGAAGACTGTTTTGAAAGATTGCAGTTCCTGTTGCAAATTAAAGGATGCTAACACTGCTTAGAGGAAGTCAGAAAACAAGTCCCTTATACTTGATGCTACATGTAATTGGAGAACTATGAATCTAAGTTTGACTTCAGGGAACAGAGCAAACCATAACTCAACTTCTTTCCTATATAACTAAAGATCTGAGAGCTTTACAAAATTCATCTCTTGCTCCCAAATATGAGTAAAGTCATGTGACTCTGAAGACAGAACCTGAACCTCTGAGGCATCTCTTCAAAGGCAGGTTAACTGGTTCACCATCCTTTAGCTCCCTCTGTATGGACATGTTTCACCTTATTTCCATATATGTACACACAGGCAGCACACACAAATTTCTACTAAATATTCTGAAGGGACAAGTAGAAGAGACAAATAGTCCCTTCTAGTTCTCCAAATCTGAGCATCATCGTTGTCATCATTAGCAGTAGCAGCAGCATAAACAAGCTACACCATTGTGTATTACAGTTCCGTGTTATGTTGCTGCTTGTAAAACCTCATGAATATGAGTTATGCTACATCTTCCCACTAAATAATGTGTGTAGTGGACTTTTAAAACAACTGCTCAGTTTCTAAGATGCGCAAACAACATGCTCTCTAGTGCTTGTCTGAACACATTAGAATTGCCACACAACTTTCCCTAAGCTGAGATTCTTGATTGTTCTTATTTTGTCTGCCTTACCACAGGAAAAAAAATGATTACACTTTCTTGGGTTAGCTGAAGGTACCATTTCAAGGACAGCATTGGTACAGACATCCATTGTCACCACAATATTTATGACCAGTTTCCAGGGGCCATTAGTTCTAGAACTTTTAGAGGAATGGGTGTAACTCCTGGACTTTCCCCCTCTAAATTACAGTATAAAGTGTGGCAGAAAAAGAAAGCCCTTGGAAGCGTTGAGCCAGCCTGTCCTCACCTGTTCTGTTTTCTGTTCCATCAGACTGTTTCCTGACTGACTGCTGTAGCAAACATTTTGAGGATAATTTGTGCCTACCAGGTCTAAAGTGAATTGCAGAAAGAAAGGAAAGCTTTATACAAAAAACAAAAATATTTTTGCAAGTCCCATACGCAAAAGTAACTGAATGGCTTATGCTCATTTTGTAGAACCAAGGTTGATGGACACGTTCTAATGTGAGGACCAATATTGGAAGCAGTGGTTCCAGCAATGGAGAAGAGTAGCATACGGCAATTTCCCAGAGTCTGTAGGAAGCTGAGTTCAGGATTCACATGGACACAAAAGTCTGTATGTCCTTGTACACTCATGTGGATGATGCAGTGTTTGTCTGCATCATGTCAAATCCTCAGATGTATTTCACATACCATAGTACATAATACTTAATATCACAATACTTAGTATTCCTTGCGTTACTTAGTAGTACAATGGAGAAGTGTCAATTGTTAAGCTGAATTTTTTGTTGAGTAACAATAAGAGATGCTTTTACTATGGTTGATACAAACAGTTTAAAGTGATTTGTTTTCCAGGTTGGTTGAGTTCATGAGATGGAGACCATGAAGACAGAGGGTGACAGTACCACACAGCAGTGTCCCATGTTAAAAACAGATGGAACGCAAACTGTGAAAGATGAGCTGGAGGACCATGTGTCATGTCATCGAAACAAAAGGTGAATGTTTTGCCTTGCAAGCAGGATTCTACGTGGCAAGCATGCATAAGTATTGGGGATACTCCAAGACCACAGGAACAGGGAATTCTGATCCACACTCACACTGTCCTAGGCAAGAAGCTCCTCTGGGAGCTATTAGCAGCCAGAGGAAGGGCTCTCTCTCCAACCAGGATGCAGCAGCCCCATTTAACATTCTCGTCTAGTGAAACAGCACAGGCCCTTGTGCCTGTTTCTAACTGCACATTTTTAATATTCAATATAATGCTACTCTTTAACAAACTCTTTACTCCCTGCCTCTCTGATGGAGCTTCCCGGGGTCTTTAAAGGGATTGTTAACCCAAGAATGGATCGCACTATTTCTGCATGAACAGGCCCAGAACCAGCCCATTAAGCCTCCCGTCTCGACTCTGGCAGCGCCAGCCTCACCTCTGAGGAGATGCGCCAGCTGCTGGGTGATGAGCTCGGGGGCCTCGTGCAGGAGCTCCTTCAGCACCAGCGAGGAGGAAGACTCCGGGAACCCCAGCTCGCCATCGCTCTGCTCACCGGGGTTAATGACTCTGACAACTGCGGCTTCCAAACTTCTGTCCTCGCTGTAAATTAAATGGAGAGGACGGGAAAGAGATAAGGCATGTTTTCTCACGTGGCAGATGATTCTCTACTTCCACATGAATAATAATTTCCCCTAAATGGCCCAAAACATAAATTCTCATGACTGAAGAATAGAATCTGGAGAATTAGCTAAGACACCTGCAGAGCAAGCGTAAGGACCTGAGTTCAGAGCCCCAGAACCCGTGTAAAAGCCTGACAAACTCCTTGCTATGGTCACACCAGCACCACAAGGGGGTGGGTGAACAGGGAGCAGCTGAGACTTGCTGGTCAGGTGGTCTAGCCAATCAGAGAGCACCCATTTCAGTGATTGGCCTTCCCTTAGAAGATGAGGTAGGGAGGAAGACTTCTGACATGGATCTCTGGCCTCTATGAGTTTGTGGTCCTTTGCATGGGTGCTGTACACACATAGTCATACACACTCATACACATACATACACTCATGCATACATACACACACAATATTATACACTTTTTCAAATATACACCACACACACATACACACACACACACACACACACACACACACACACACACACACACACACACACACACACACACACACAGATATACAAAAACATATACACTCTCATATACACACACACACACACTCTCTCTCTCTCACACACATATACACACACACACACACACACATGGCAGAGGGGAGAACAGGACCTTCCTTATTCTGTGTCTCCTCACATGCTGTTTCCCTTCATTCCTGCCCCCAGGATTCCTAGAGTATTTCGTATGTCCACAGAAGCTATGATTCAGAAACACTGTAGCTGTGCTCAGACCCTATGAGTTGGGTTCTAGTAAGATCTTCCTTTCATAAATGGGGGAACTGAGGCACAATGGGGCTAAGGAAAGTGTTCATGGTCAGGTGACCAGAGTGTGGAGCAGGTGACTTTTAGCTAACCATCTGGCTCCAGTACCTGCTCAGAACAGTTACCAAAGCTCAGAAACAAAAAAACAAAAAAACCACTATGCCTGAGATGGCTTCACCATGACTTTTTAAAACTCAGACTTTTAATTAACTAATTAATTAAAATTTGTACTTTTTAATTTTTGGAGTGCTGAAGATCAACCTCAGGGCCTTTGCATGCTCGGCAAGTGTTCTGTCACTGGCCCATCCCCCACCCCTCTCCTACTTCATACATGTGATAGAGGTGGGTTTTCTCAAAGCAGGCAGATACCAGATAAAACTACAGGGTTTTTCCCCATGATTATTCAAAAACAAATGAGCAATAGTAAAGAAAGCTAGCTTTTTACTTTTGTGGAATATTCCATTTCATAAACAACTGCAAGCCCAGAGCTTACAACCTCAGTCGAAGGCAAACCTAACGTCTTCCATTTTAAGGGGTGACAAAGCTCTCTCCCAATCTGTGTTGTCGTGTTCTCTTTGCTCGTGCCTGGTGTATGAGTTGCCTTGAAAAAGTTAGCCATGACTTCAGCCCAGTGTGTGATAACTAGGAACACCCAGGCTGTCTGTGGTTTGGGGACTGAATTTCCTCCAAAGGTTCACATGTACAGGAAGGATGGTGCCCCTGGTGGAAACAATGACGATGCTGAGGGCTTTCAGAGGTGAGGCCCGGCAGCAATCTTTAGCTCACTGAGCACGAGCCCTCACAGTTTTTAGTTTCTACCCTGATTGAAGGTGTGGCTGTTTCGTTCTTCTTGCTGCTGATGTACCATCCTCACCACAGACCTCTCTTGTGACCTGAGCTGAGAGTTGACTCTCCAGGGCCATGAGAAAGATAAACCTCTTCTTACTGCCTAGGTGGCTGTGTCAGGTACATCATTATAGTGATGGAAAGCTGGAAAATACAACTGACAGCTGAAGGTAGTCCAAACGCTCATCCAAAACTTCCAGCCTCTTCTCAACAGATGCTTGACAAATATTATTCAGAAGAGTTTCATTTGCCTCAGACAGCACAGGGATGAAAGTAGACCACAGACTGTTTTCTAAATCCTTTATAACCATTTGTATAACTGATGCTGCCTCGGCATACTTTAATTCATATGCAAGTATGTGTCCTAAAAATTGGTTACATTTAAAAATTATTAAATATGAAGGTCTTATTTCAAGTATTCTAAGGTCAAGGTTAGTTAGTGATGGTCAAAAGCAGGCAAATGGTCAAAGTGTAAAGAACGAGCCCTTCAAACTGTAGGGTTTAGCTGATGCCCTCATTCAATAGAGTGGCTCGCAGAGGCACCTCTGCAGCCACCTGTAGGTAGGGACTCTGTCTTATTCCTCTCCCTTTGTCTCAGACCCTTGCCCCAGCTAGCAGTTCTTCCATGCTGAAAGCAGACAGAGGAACCAAGTTCTCATCTGAGCTCCCCACTGAGTGTACATGGCGCCTCGGGCAAAGCCATTGATGACCCCAGGCTCTACATTTCCCGTCTGTGGCATGAGGTGACTAAATGACACGAGTTGTCAACAACCGGTCCTTCTTTTACCATATAGATGGAAAACCAGTGACCACGTGGCCCATTTCCCAGCTTCCCCCCTTTCTCTATGAGATTTCTGTAGAACCTTTCTGCTTTATCTGGTTTCAATTTTTGTTACTTATTTTGAACGTCAATACACAGGATTATTGGGACACTGTAAGGAAATATTATTTTGGTAAATTTTACAAGAGCATTCTATTTAAACATGTTTGCAATCTCAAAGTAAAAATGAAGAACTGACATAGACCAAATTTCGTTATTAAAGAAAAAAAATCACTCTCTTTCCTATGAAGTCCTTTTCTTACTTCTTTCTTTCTTTCTTCCTTTCTTTTTTAAACAATAATAAGGAGACAATAATAATGGTGACAGCTGAGCAGAAAACCTTCACTTAGGACAAACGTGCAGAGCTTCACAGTGAGTCTTACCTCCCCAGGGCGTTGCTGCCCACGAGCGTTATTGACAGTTTTCCTTCATCATTCAGCTGATGCAGGTTAATTTCATCTCGGAATATGTGGAATGATTCAGAGATGTCCAGCTCTTCTAAAATGAACCTTGTCTCTGTGAAGTAGCTGAATTCGGTCCTTGGGATGTTCAGTACTGGCAAGCAGAGGACCCCAGGTGGACTGACCTACCGAAGGAGAAGCTAATTCAACCACTGAAAAAAGCCGTTTCTCCTCTAGTGCGAAGCTAATGGCTAAAGAGAGCCTAAGTCTTTTGGCCATAACTAAGCCATGTGACATTCAAAACGAATCTCCCTGAGCCCAATCACAGAGCACTTTCCACTAGTAAGTAAACCCTGATGTTATATTTCTAAATTAACATTACACTATTTACTTTTCTGTGTGTGCACACGCCACAGCACACATGTGGAGGTCAGAGAGTAACTCGCATGAGCCGGTTCTCCCCTTCCACCATGTAAGTCCTGGGAAAGCAGACAGGTGATCAGGTCTGGCAGCAAGAATGTTTAGCTGTTGAACCATTTCACCAGCACAGCCATGGTGAATTGACAAAAAAGAAAATAAGAAGATAATTGGGTATAGGCTCAGGGGACACAAGAAGGTAGATCTGTCCCTATCGAAATAGGATACTTGCAACCTGGGTCTAATCAAGAGTTCAAGTCTGCTATAGTTAAATCTTCTGCTTCCTCAGGGTCATCAGGAAAACTCTGTGCTGAAGTATGGTTTGTGGCATTCAATTGTGATATTTTAAAAATTTATTTATTTTTATTTTATATTTATTAGTGTTTTGCCTACACGTGTGTCTATGTGAGGATGCTGGATCCCATGGAACTGGAGTTAAATAGTTGTTAGCTGCCATGTGGGTGCTGGAAATTGAATCTGGGTCTTCTGGATGAGGAGCCAGTGTTCTTAACTGCTGAGTCATCTCTCCAGTCCTGATTGTGACATTTTTCAAATGCAGAACACCATGTAGGTCATTAGTTATTCACTTGGGAGTCAGGTTTAGCACACATACTAATAGGTTATAATCTCTACTGAATTCATATATTATTTTATATATTATATATAATATTGTATATATAAACTTATGTTCATAAAACTTTTACATAAAATAGTTGTGGTGACCAGATGGGGAGGAGAAGAAAGAGAATTTCAGATTCACAAAAAATTTATTTGTCTATATGAATTTTAAGGTAAAGTATTTTAGAAATTACTTTAAGGGCTTGGTGATGCTTCATTTCTGAATAATTAATAGCCTTTTTTCTCGAGTCATCACGGCTCTGTCACAAGCATGTGCTATTCCACAGCTCAACACCCCAGAGTCTGTCTCCCCTTTCTAACATTAAAAAGGCAGGGCTGTTTGGTTCTGCTGTGTACTCCAAAAAAAAAAAAAAAAAACAATTGGGCAGCAGTAGACATTGAACAAATATTTACTGAATTAAGTAAGTGAACCAGACACTGCTGTTGTACACAAAACACAAAATCTTCTCCACCGAATGGATTTTCCTTCTACTATAATCCTAATACTGAATCCCGCTTGCATAACCATCACTAGTGACTTGTGTCGAGCACATTACTCTTCCTAACTGATGGTTGTGTCTAACTCCTGCCAACGCAGTCAAGGAGAATACACGAGTCAGAGTGTGTGTCCCATGCTGTCCAACGGGACTTATTCTGGAGGTAGGACCAGCAACTAGACGCCAGCCACAGCCCCTGCTTGACAAATTGGAGAAAGCCATTCTCCTTTCTGAACCTTCACTTTCTGTTTCTGTCGCACGGTATTGGCCTATGTTCTACTCACCAGAGCATGCGAAGCCACGGAGCCCTGAGAGACTGAGTATGGTTCTGAGGAAAACTCCATAGAGGCACAGCCCACAGATAGCAGGCAAGACCTACCACGCTAAGACAACAGCACAATATCTTAGTTGGATTTTCTGTTGCTGTGCTAAAACAGAACAGCTGAAAGCAACTTGGGGAGGAAAGGGTTTATTTCATCTTATGGATTGTAGTTCATCATCCAGGATTCAGGGCAGGAGCTGATGCAGAAGGCCTGGAGGAGTGCTGCTTACTGGCTTCCTCAATCTGCTTTCTTAGAGGGCACAGGACAACCTGCCCAGAGGCCGCACTGCTCAGCCCTGTGGGCCGGGCCTTCCCACATCTATCATTAAACAAGAAAATCCCCTATAGCCTTGCTGACAGGCAATCTGAGGAGAGGCATTTTCTCAGTGGACGCTCCTCTTCCCAGATAACTGTAGCTTGTATCAAGTTGACAAAAACCAACCAAACAACAAACAAACAAATAAACAGACAAAAAACCAACCAAGACACATGGAAACAACAAGGTCCCCAGTATGTGACTCTTTAGTATGCCACATTTGTTTCTAGGCTTGCTTAAAAGTCTCCAAAGGAAGGGAGGAGCTATAAGTCTGTTTTCCTTTATCTATCTACCTCCTTTTTGCATGATGCATCCTCGGTCACGACACTACAACTATAGTTGGTGGTGCTATTATTATACACTCTCTTTAAACTGCACATCGCTGGTGGTCTTAGAGTCAATCCAGCTCTGTCAACTGTTCTCCGGATGAGCAGTGGAGAGCAAGGGCTGTCTAATACACACATCTGCACCCAGACACATTCATCTTCTCATGCCAATTGCTCTTCCTCGCAAACTTCAACAACTTGTAAGATAAATTTGATGTAGAGCCCACATGTAGAGATGAGAATACGTTACCCATCATTTTCCTCAGCTGCCCTAAAGCAGTGCTTGCCACCCACAGCTCACTCTGGAAGACTAGGTTTCACGTGAATTTAAATCGCTCCAGATCAGCTATGCATACTGTCAGGGGATCCAGATCCAAATGAAATTGAAATAAAATAAACCAGACTCTAGAAAATTAAAAATTCCGTGAACCTTCTGGAAATAGTATCCAAACATTCATAGCATATATCTGAGGGTTTTCAGACAATAAATCCTATTATTCCGGGCTGATGGAGTTTAGAGCTGAGAAGTCTGAACACGATTTGTTAAAAGGGTCTTTCCAGTTGTGTGGCTGAGTCTGTTTCACAGAGCCAAGAGATTCTCCCTCAAGGAATCATCTTCAACAACTAAGACGTCCAGAACCTAGATTGGAGATGCCATGCCTGTTTCTGGTCTCTGGCCAGTGCTCTGTGCTTCATATACTGCTCAAATGTGTTATCCTGCATGTTTTCCTATTTCCAGAAGAACAGTTACATAGTGCATGATAAAGGAAAGAAAGAGGCCTTTTTATTATTCCTCTAAATTCTCAGGAAAGCAACCAGCTACTACAGACATGCTTTAGTAGGTTGTTTGAAATGCTTTTGAGAAGAAACCGGTAAGACATAAGCAGAATAATGTTTAACATATAGGAAACGCTCAATCAATGCCTGTTGCTTACTGGATTTTTAATATTTATTATTTATAATATACCTGAACAAAAAAGTGGCTCTTTTCCCATGTTTATTCTTAAAAGACACATAATTCAGGTACAAAGTATATAATAATCCCTTTCTCCTCACCTTGTCCAGAAAGTATGCATATGTGAAGGCAGAAATAAGAGAATCCAAGTCACATGACTTAGGTCCAATAACTGCATGGACTTTCTCCAATCGTTTACTTCGGTCCTGCATCCAATAAAAAGAAAAATCACAATTTTACTTGCTTCCAACCAATATAAAGTGGAAAAATTTCAGTCTTTTTTTTAAAAAGTATGCTTGTCTATACTCATACACAATGGCAGAAAATAATAAATTTATCACAAAATTATATAAAAACTATGTGTTATGTTAACATGTTCAAGAAGAAAATAATTTACTTTTATTAAGGCTGCATATGGGGTCTCCAACCATTCAGGGAGATGCATCTGTTCATATAGGTTCATACACACACACATATGAAATACACACATACATCAAAACATGACTGTCTACAGATTAACTTCCTTTGACCTCTATCTCTGAGCACTACTTTCTCAGTAAGAGGCCATGTTGCTGTGAAGGCTGGTGGCCCTGAGTGCTGTGATTGTCTCCCGATATAAGACATGCTTCTTCATTTAAGAAACAATGTAACTTTTTCTCATATCCCTCCCACACCAAGTAGTCAAACAGAGTATCTAGAAAGGCTTCTTTCTTCTTTCTTCTTCTTTCTTCTTCTTCTTCTTCTTCTTCTTCTTCTTCTTCTTCTTCTTCTTCTTCTTCTTCTTCTTCTTCTTCTTCTCCTTCTCCTTCCTCCTCCTCCTCCTCCTCCTCCTTTTTTGCGTTCTGCTTTGGATGCGGAAGATATTCTATCTATATTGTTCTACTTTTTAATAAATAAAACATTTTTCTCATTCAAAAAGAGGGATGTGGTTTCCATCATTGGTCTAAAGCTCCAAATTCCATTGCTTCTTTAAAAGTGTATATATTCATCTCTGTAGAAAAGAACACATACTTTTCTGTCATTCATTTGTTTGTTTTGGCGTTCAGTCAATAGCTATTAAACTCTTTTATTGAAGGCTGACATTTCTTTGAAACATCAAAACACTAAGTGCTTCTAGAAAACAGCATAACAAATTGCCTGGCACAAAAAATATTAATTTATAGCTTTCCTTTCCTGTCTTTTGCCCAGGCTGGCCTCAGAACCTCTGATCTTCCTGCATCTCCTCTCCAGGTGCTGGGATTACAGCAAGCTCCACCATGCTGGCTAGCAAAGTCTCTTCACAGCGGCCCCTGAGTTTACATCAATCGCTTTTCATCATTTATTTTCATCTCCCTGTTTAAGACTGACCAGACAGCCACAGATAGTGGATTTGCTCCAAACAGCAAGAATATTCAGAACGGCTCAACAGCAAGCACTTAGGATTCCTTCGTGTGCAGACAAAAACAGAATATCAAAGCACACCTAATAACCTAGCAGGTATCTTGCACATGAACTTGACAGCTTTCTTATCATTTGTGTAGAACTGGTGGTATCAGAGTCAGAAACAAATTATTTAAAAATTGCTAAACAATGAAGATTTGACCCAAACACCAAGATGAAGTAAATATTTTTTGCATTATTTTACTATTTTACATGAGACAGAGTTCAGGGAAGTGTGAATACACTCTGAGTATATTTCTTCCCCCTTCACTCTCCTCCCCTTTCATGTCCTCCCCCTTCCCACTAGTCCTCTTTGCCTCCCCAGACAGTTTCTCTTCTACCTTCAAGCCATCTGAATACATACAACTTTATGAATCAATAAAAGATGAAGAAAATCTTGAAGGAGGTTGGGTAGAGTCCATCGCAGAGAAAAGTGGCAGAGAGATTTTACATAAGCCATGCCCCAGTCAGTGATACTACTAAATTAAAACGGACCCACAGTTTCAGTTTCTTTGATATTTATTTTCAAAAAAAACAACATACTTAGGGTGTGAAATAAACTCCAAAGATGATTTCAAGCTCCCTCTCCCATTTCTACCTAGTCTAGCTCTCATGCCCCACCCCCTTTTCCAGCGTCTAACCTTGTAAATGCACAGCTGACTTTCAGAACTGAACATCCTCTGAGGGGTTTAGTGCAGGTTTAGATCTCAAGGTCAAGACAGCAAATATTCTAGAAGCACCTAAATAAATTTAGTGAAATAGAATTCGAGCCCATTACAACATGAGCAAATGTATTAAGATATCACATTCCAGTAAATGCTGCTCTTCCGAGAAGCTCAAAGGTCTGAGGAGACATTACCTCACTTCTCCCATATCTTGTGAGACAGGCAATAGGAAGATCAACAATGCTTTTTCAGGTCAGAGGAGCCTGTGATGGGGCCAAGCTCATTTCTAGACTCCACAGCCTGACACCATGAGAGCTGACCCCTGCCCCAGCTAACCACTTCATAATGCCTTAATGACTCTGAGCCCACTCGAGCGGACATGGCACCGAAGGAAAAGAGAAAGAGCTAAACACGCACACTAAGTACAGAGATGCTGCAGACACTGGGGACATTGACACAACTGACTTACTTATCTGTATCTAGGCTTCATCATTCCCAACATAGCTCTGTGTCCAACCCTCAACTTACACAAAGAAGGTGTGCAGGGCATAGCAATAGCTCCGTGTTGATGCATTTCCAGAGACAACCGCAATTCTTACTTTAGAAAAGAGAGAAGAAAATGAGGCTTGAGACTCCAAAGTTCTCACAAGACAGGACCCTTCTACGATAATCACAGTCTATTTCTTCCTCATTTAAAGAGACAAATGACACATTCTCTTGGAGGTCAGAGCTGTGGCAGACTCTGGTGAAAACCTCTGAGGACTCCCGTGGTGTTGCATGCCTCTTTCTGCACACCCTCTCACTTCTCTCCTGGCTACTCTTCTCCCCGCGTACCTCATTATTTCATTGTCGTGGTCTCTTCTGATGCCATTCATCCATACGATAGCTACCTTGGTGGTCAGCTTGACAGGATCAAAATTCAGATAGGAGTCAAGCCCCTGGGCATATCTGATTGGGGGTTTCTATTATTAATAGATTGGTTTGATTGAGGGCTGCACCGTTGCATGACCTGGAGGTCCTGGACTGAACAAGGACTGAATGAGTGAGCTCCAGCACTCATTCATCTCTCTGTGCTTTCCGACTTGGGATGACCAGTTCAGCGTCGAGCTTCCCCCCCCCCGTGGTTTCTCCACTGTAAAGGGCTTAATCTGACACTGCAAATAAAACACACCCTTCCCTGGTTTGCTTTGGGCAGGTATGCTGTCATGGCAACCAGGGTAACTAACACATCACTCATCTGCCAACCCAGCTAGTGCCATAGTGCCTAAACTCCAGCACTTTCCTCCCCCACCATGCTCCAATGAGATAGAGAAGAGCTGCAGAAACGATGGCCCCTAGAGCTGAGTGTATTGGAGCTGATGAACCAAATAATGAGATAATGAGAGGTGTGAGCACTGCTGAAAGATTAAGAGCATGCTCAGGTGAGCTTCTCGAAAACTCTGATGTTTGAGTAAAGACGTGAACCCAGGGAGTGGAGCCTAAAGATACCACAGGCCATGGGAAGAATATGTACAAAAGTCCTGAGGTTGGGAAGGGTCCAACATACTCAGCAACTGACAAGTACAGGTATTTCCTAAACATGATTTTATTAAGTCAGCAATGAACTGCTCTGGCAAATAAATGTCCCCTCCTCCATGGCACACAAGTACAGCAAGCGTTAAGAAATCTCGGAGACAAAGACTTACTGTTAATACCCAAGCCTCATACAGACAGAACAGTAATAATGAGATGAATTAGATACTGCCAGCTCTACCATCGAAATGTGCTTCCGAGTGCACTGTCGGTGCTTTCCCATAATTAATGCAGAAAAACACTGAACTCACCAGTATTTCAGACCACGGTTTGAATATGCTTTCAATTTCAAAATACAAATATATATATGTATATATATAATAAAATGTGTATATATATATAATAAAATGAGACTTTTTATCAAAGTTAACTTCCTAGCTCTTCTTAAAAGCCAACAAAATACTCGTACATTCAGAGTGCACTGCCCAGTAGAGGAAGGGTTAGGACAGAGCACATCTATACCCACCCATGGGAAGGAGAGGTCCTGCCTAGAGGAGGGCTTCTAGAGCATTCGATAACCATAGCTGGCTTGTTCCAAATTTCTCCCTCTCAGAAATCAAGCTGCTCTTGTCTATAGCTTTCCCAATTCAGAATCCCATAAGAAACTTTTCCATCAAAAAGTCCTTACTATGCCGACATAGTCCCTCCCTCACCCTTTTTTCTTTAAAAAATTCTATCAATATTTATTTCAATAATGCTTAATTTAATTTTGTGGGGGCAGGGAGATAGCTCAGCAGATGAATGCAGTGGCTCTAAATGCCTGGGGGTCTGAGTCTCTTAGAATTCAGGTACAGAAGGTAGGCACACACACACATACAACTCTAACCCCAGCACTCTCACAGAGATGGGAAACACCAGACAGTAACAGGGCCTGGAGTATGTGGCAAGGTACCCTAAAAACAAGAGAGACCTTGATTGGACAGGCTAGAAGGTAAGAAACAAGACTCCTGAGATTCTTCTAACCTCTACCTGTGCAATGGCGTGTGTACACATACACACAAATTAGTTCCTTTAAGAAAATATTCTTTCTGGGGCTGGAGAGATGGCTCAGCCGTTAAGACCACTGATTGTCTTTCAGAGGACCTGGGTTCAATTCCCAGCACCCACATGGCAGCTCACAACCATCTGTAACTCCATTTCCAGGGAACCTGAGAACCATGGCAAAAATACCAATGCACATTTTTAAAAAAAAGAAGAAGAAGAAAGAGAAAGAAAATATTTTTCTAATAAGAAACATGTGCTTTCATGAGTCAGATATGATAAAAAAAATTAAGGCAAAGATAACTACTGCTATCATTCACTGTTCACAGTTTAAAATTTGTATAAATAAAAACGTATTTATAGTTACCCACAGGGAACTATTTACACTTTTTACAGACTTAATTTTCCTGTTACCTAAATGATGGGTCTTCATTATTTGTTCTGTCTTTTACTTAACCCTTTACTTGAGGTGGTGTATCACTATGTATTCTAGGTAGCCTTGAAATAAGGGTCCTTCTGCCTCAGCCTCCAAAGTGCTAGAGTTGCAAGGGTACACCACAGTGCCCAGCTTTTCATTCACTTTAAATAGCTGAATGGTGATAGCTGTGAGTGTGTGTGTGTGTGTGTGTGTGTGTGTGTGTGTGTGTGTAACTGACTCCTGGAAGCAGCATAGTTGATTTTACAAATCTCCATGGCGGCTGGAGAGATGGCTCAGCCGTTAAGAGCACTTGTTGCTCTTGCAGAAGATCCAGGATCAGCTCCTAACACCCACATGGTGGCTCACAACCGTTGGTAATTCCAGGGGATACGACACCTTCTGCAGATCTCCAAGGGCACCAGACATGCACCTGGCACATCGGACAAAACATTCACACACACACACACAAAACAAAATAAATCTGAAAACGGATTTTAAAATAGTATATGCTAAATAGGATCTCTGGCTCACTAGCTGCCTGGTCTGGGTTCAAATGATAGAAACTAGTAAAGCCTGGCATAGTGGCTCACATGTGTAATGCTAGAAACTCAGGAGGCTGAGACAGGAGAATCACAACTTTGAAGCTGTGCTAAATCTCACTGTGAGATTCTATGACGGTTAATCATTGTCAACTAGACTAGACTTAGAATTGCCATGGAAACACTCCTAGGTGTGTCTATTGGGGTATTCTGAGAAAAGTGTGACTCACTGTGAATGTGGCCAATTCCAATCCTTGGGCTAGAGTCCTGGACTGAAAGAAAAGAGGAGACCTGAGCATGCGTGTGATCAGCTGCCCAGGCTCTTGCTGCCATGCCCTCTCTGCCCTCTCCGCTGTGCTGGGCGGGACCCTTAAGCTGTCAGTCAGAAAACTTCCCCTATACTTGCTCTTGTCACGGCAGTGAAAAAGGAACTAATTGGTGTTATCGCAAAAAAAGAAATAACTTAAGAATAAATTTCCAAAAACGAAATTAAAAAGTAATAAGAGACTAAGAGATTATAATTAGTTTCTTCTTAAAGGTACACGTCAGGTTGTGGGACAAAGCGAAAGCATTTGACAGAACATGCAGGTACAGGACACAAGCATATGACATTCAGTTTTCCCATAGATGTCATAATTCAATTGGTGACCTAATTAGGAAAGAACCAAGGGCTTTCGGTGGTTAGGACTGGAAAGGATCATGAGGCAATATAAGCCTGATAGGACCAAAATAGCCAATTTACATAAATTTATGTTCCCCGTAGCTTCTGTCTTCATCACTACTAATTCCAAACTCTGGAGGCTAAGGAAACTGAGCTAAAATAATGTTCTGAATCCTTACAGGAGCTAACGAGGGAAGGACCAGGCTGGGAACACATTTTCACAGATTCTGCAGAGAGCTAGATAACAGCTGGATGCGCCGGTGGACTACAGAGCAGGAGGTGTTTTTACAATGAACACTGGAAGATATGAGTTGCTGACATTGATTGGCTACAGATAAGAGGGACGGGACGATGTAAAGCACAAAGCATTTAGGAACAGAATAGTTGTGGTTACAGTCCAAAAACTCAAGGCTAACAACAGAGAGGTATAGCCTTGCTGGTCAGGGCCTGAATAAAAACATTCCTGCATGCCCGCCGCCCCCAAGTCCTTCAGCAGTGAAAGTGACTTAGGGATGCATGAGAGTCTTCCTTTTGATATCACCACTCTGCTCCCCAAAAAAGTTCAGTGTTTTCTCTCTGGTTTCTTCTTGCCATACTGGAGGACTCCTCCTTTCCACATCTCCGATTTGAGAAAACTGGGGAATGGGGACCAGATTAAACACACTCAGCTATGAACAGCTGTGGTCAGGGAGACTTGAGCCGCTGTTGGGAGTAGGTGGTGGGGAGCCAATTCCAAACACTGCCTGAGAAGACCTTAGATGAGTGGTAGGTTACCCGCTCACTTGAGGGAGCCTCTAGTCTTACAGCTGGAAATGACACTCAACCTCTCCTCCCTTCTCCGGTGAATCTACCTCTTTTCAACTGGTTTACCTGCCAATCTTGAAGACAGAGTATTCTCACATGGACTGACCTCAAATATTATTATGTAAACTTTTCTGCATAGTTCTGATGGTGTGTGGTAGTGTGTGTGTGTGTGTGCGCGCACGCGCGCGCATGCAGGCGCGCGCGCATGCACACATCTGTTGTTCAGGGTTGTTTGGAAAGCAGTACCATTATTTTTCCTCTATAACTTCAACTTTGAAACATCAGGACTACACCCCCAAATCCTTACCTTCACCAAAGAGTCCACAAGGGAATCATCCGACAAGACTTCCTGAGGGGTTCTGTCCCCAACCCATCCACATCAAAGGCAATAAGGGGGTTTCAAAGACAGAGCACAAAGGATGTCCTGATATCTGGCATGCACCCATGCCTCCTGAGGTTTACATAGCAATTTCTTATTTTAAAATTTGCAAACTAGAACATCACAAAGGGGAAAGACACTCGGTTCCCAAATGGAATCCATTGCTATGAACATTTAGTGTACTCCTTGCAATATTCTTTCCCCGCACTTCTATGAGTGCTCTTCCTGCTCTATATGCTTGCATTCTCTCTCTTCAAATTTAACAAGGCTCTATTCTCTTAAAACTCTAGGATATAGATGTTGCAGTGGCCAGAAATGATTTGCATTTGTTTTGACTGCTACTTGGTACATACACGTAATGGCTTTCTTTAATATGGCCCTTCTAATTTATCTACTCAATCTTCCACTGCTAGAGACTTTAATTTTCTTTAATTTTTTGGAAGCAGTTAAACCTTCTGCAGTGGATATTTGGGAGAGAATAGTTTTGTGTCACTTCCTAATTATTTCTTTCACAAATTCCCAGGCTTTAAATTTCTAAGTCAAAGAATGGAGTATCTTAACACTCGCCAGAAAGTTGCACAGATGCTCATTTCCACGCACAGAAAGATTGAATAGTTAAATCTTCAGACGCATGTTCAAGCGATTGTATCAGCAGGTAAAATAACACCACAATGTTGTGTGATTGCTTGTTTCTGACTCTAAGACAAGTGTTGGCACCTTTTCTTTTCATGGTGCCATTTGTCCTACTTTCATTGATGAGTAAGGTACTAAAACACTAACATACTGCACTTTGATAATGTCTGTAAGAGTTTCCTTTGTTCTCAGGCCTTGGGCACCTATGAAAGAACCTATTTGGTAAGATGCATTAGGTATGCAGTACATCTGCATTATTTAATAGAGCATGATCGGTTTTAGCAGTCATGTTCTGTGCAGTCTTCCCTAGTCCGCCCACTCTGCTCCTGGTCACAAGAAGATGCTCCAGGCTTGACTGGAAAAGAGCAGAGGTCTGCAAGCTCTTGAATGGAATGCATCTCCTGATTTGCTTGAGATCACAAGGATAAAACAACTTCCTAGTCAATCTAAGATGGTGACTATATCATTAGTAAATGTTTTTAGACACAGATAAGTTTTGATAGAGAACAGTACCAAAAGAGGAATGATAAACAATAGATAATCCTCACAGTCTTCCCATTGGTGGGACCATATCTGAAGCATCCGAAGAGCTCCTGCATGCTGAGATTGTAGGAAGTCAAGCAATGCAGAGAAATACTAGCAAACAGAGGTGGCTCAGCAACTGACAGGAAAGAAATGCATACCTGAGCCGGTAGTCAACCTCGGCCGTAGTTATGAAGGTCAAATAAGACCGAGACAAGTGGTAAAATGGCTCCTCTGCCCCGTCATGCTTGCAAGAAATCAAAACTGCTTCTCAGGAGAAGCAGACCTGGGAGCCACTGCCTCAGAAAGAGGCTGTAACAAGCTCCATAAGATCATGTGACCCCTGGCAGTTGCAGAATGTATCTGAAGTCAGGTTAGAAAAGGAACTGCTGAATTGCTTCAAACCAAGTAGGACTTCAGAAAGAACTGCTAATCACAACACTGCGATCTGTTAACGTTTAGAGTTAGAAGCGGCTTAGGATTCACCAAGCTGGAATCCTTCACTGTTTTCCCATGTAAAGTTGTCATGGTGACCACAGTATAATGGAAGAAATAACATAAACTTAGGGTTATTACAGCCTACTAAATACTCTGCCTTTAGATGTGTTTTAAATGTGCCTTGTAATGTTATTTAGTACTACGTGAGTAAAACTGAAAACCATGCCTTGAAAGAACGACTAATAGATGGCCGGTTGCTTCTATTTGCTCAGCCATGGGCTTGCCATGTCTGAGGCAATGAGGGATTGAAGAAAGAACAGACTGGCAGAGGCACATACAGAAAAGCAGGGATGGGGTGGGCCGTTTGCTCTAACAGAGAGGCACTGATGGCCTGGAAACTCAGAGCATGTATTATCTATCCCTGACTGAGCACGGAGGAAGGTTTACCCAACACAGCTGAACAAGGAGTTGGGTTAACGGCTCTCTGTAAGAGGCCTCTGTAGGAGAGCAGCTGCAGGTTGTAGTCATCCAGGAGGAGGAATTGTGGTTGTAGCTTCCACACACACTAGTTTTAGCTACTCAGACTCGGATTTGCCATTCTCATGGGTCTGAGGCATTGGGATCCTTGACATGATTGTGTTCATGTCAGTAATACTCCATCATTTAGGACTTCATCCGCCCTCCACACCCAATATCAATTACTTCTGCAGTTCTAGGTCAATGATTCAAGACCCAGAGAGTCATCACCACAAGAGACCCTGGGATGTACACCTCCAGGCCAGGATCTTACACGTGGTACAGACTTGTTAGGAATTACAGAGCTTCATACGGTGCTTTTGATGAGATTGTAGAGTTAGTTAAACAGTGACTCCTTTAGTTAGCGAAGTGCAGAAAATGCTTTATAAAACTCAAGTAACTTCCGGGAAATAAGAAGGCATACAAGCACTTTTTAAAAAGTGAATTCTTCAAATTGAGACATTTCCACAGAATATTGGCAATTTTTAAAGTTAGAAGATGGACAAATAGGATTCTCCTACTCCTCTCTGCTAGCATATGGCTAAGAACTTGAGAAAAAAACTCTATGACATTGTGACTAGAAAGTAAAGAGGCGGAAAAGCAATGAAATTCTGGCTTTTGCTGGTACCAGAGACCCCCTCTGGTGTGTTCAAGGCCCTGAATTTCAGTCCCAGAAATGTCCAAGGAAAAGAAGAGAGACCATGTGATACTTAAATATTTTCATTTTTCTTTCACGGATTCTCTTGCAAAAATGTCTTTTGCCATTTTTCATCATGTTTCCAGAAGGATCTTCCGTGAGCTGGGGTCCAGATCAGGATCTGCAGACATGTCGCCCCTCCTGTGACCTGCACTACATGGCACAGGTTGCTGCGGTTCCTTTAATTATTAATGTTCTTTGGCTTGGAAGGGCTGGAGCTAATTAGTCAGGTCTTGTCCCCCCACAAACGAGTGGAGACACGCTCCGAAGGCTTCTCCCAGAAGCTTTGCTATCTGCGCTCAGCCTTCACTGTCAAAGGAAGATCCATTGCTTTAATACTCGAGAGTGTTTGTCTGTATTTGAAACAGACATCAGGCCGGTGACACCACACACCTGGTGCATCAGAAATCCACTCAGACATGACAGTAATGAACAGACACGGGGCTGGCAGCAGGCGGGAGGAGGAGAACTTCCGAGCGCGGCGCACTCCAGTAGGTTCACAGGGACATGTGCAAGGGGTACGCAGAGCGATTACTGTGCTTTGCAAAGATGACAGTTTCTAATGATGCCATTATTTATTACACTGTGTGTTTTTCAATGACAGAAGGACTCTCACCTTCCAGGTGACCTCAGGGTTCAGTCTTTCTCTTCTCTCTCTCTCTCTCTCTCTCTCTCTCTCTATATATATATATATATATGTATATATATATAAAACACATACCATATCAAGTATATGATTTTTGCAAGCCAAAAAAATTAAAACTAAACAGTACCTCACACACAGTAAGTAGATACGTTTATTGCAATTCATATTTTATAACATTAAATGTATATAAATTTTGTGTCACCCCACTGATTATTTATTTATTCATTTGTTTTGGTGATTGGGGGTTGGTTAGTTGGTTTTTGAGGTAGGATCTTATGAATTCCAGCCAGGCATAGACTCATTTTGTACCTGAGGATGATCTTGAACTTTTCAACATCCTGCCTCCACCTCTTCAGTCCTGGGGTTACAGGCATACGTCACCCTACCCAGTTTTTACAATGCTGGCTATCAAACATCAGGATTCGCTCATGCTAGGCAAGCACTCTACGTCTGAGTTTCATTCCCAGGGCCTCCATAGATATTTGAAAACCATGAGTATGTTAGCATGAACTGGGCCACATTCTGGTAGGGGTAACTGTTAACCACAGAGTGGCAAGTTTTCTATGTATCATATCCATTTCACCATGAGATAATAGAACTTTATGGTTAAAGAAGCAAATAGCTACTTCACCATTATCCAAATATTTTCCCTTTGTCCATTGAGAGAACCGTCTGGAGTCTGCAAACAGAGCTCCAGATTTGGCTTGGATTTTGTTGTTATTATTGCTGTTGTTTTGTTTTTAAGATTTAGTTTTACTCTTTAATTATGTCAGGGGATGGGGTACGCATGTGAGTGCTGGTGTCCTTGGGGCCAGAGGTGACTCCCTGCTGCTGGAGTTACAAGTGGTTGTAAGCTGCCCAGAGTGGGCACTGGCATGGAACTCACTCTCTAAGAGCAGTGAGGGCTTCTAACTGCTAAGCCAGCTCTCCAGCCCACACAGCTGGGGTCTAGCATTAGCCGTTTGCATTTCTTTTGTAATCATAATGGGATAATTAAACAGATTATAGAGAACACCTTTAAGACCCAACTATTCTAACATATTTTTTTCAATTGTGATGTTAAAAACCATCACCTAAAAAGGAAAAAGGAAAAAAATGCATAACAGAGAAATTTTTATTTTTTGCTTTAGTGGACTTTTAATAAGAAGACATATTTAAAAATTTAAAACTGAGTAAGATTTTAAAATGTCATAGGAACATCAACACAACACCATAAAACCCTTCTCCATGGTAAGCCTTGTAAAATAGATGACAATCAGTTTTTAAGATGTTTT
>JAQHUG010000105.1:3511639-3527280 GCA_028555095.1 Dicrostonyx torquatus | reverse complement strand
AGCGATCCGCGCAGAGAGAGCTCCCTGCCTGGCTTTCCAGTATTTATCTCCTGAATAATGGGTACCACCCTTCAGGGTGGTAGCAGGGTGTGGTCACAGGCCAAGGGACCACACCCCTTCAGATCTGACTTTGTGGTTAAGAACTGGTTCTTGTTCCCCAGGCTTCAACCACCAAAGATATCTTTTTTTTTCTCTTTCTTCTATAGACTCTATGTCTTCAAAGTTCTTATTTATCATTTAATAGCATTATTACTTTTGGAATATTGAAACAGCTTCTTGCCTCAGTGGGAGCCCCCACTACGGAAAGGTTAAGTCAAGTCTAGTTACGTTTGCAGTTGAAGAAAGGAAATTCCAGACAGGGTGAGTGATTTGCTAAGTCTCGCTGTGCCTCCAGAAGGGAAGGCACTAAAACGCACATCAAGTCAGTCACTGCTTTCTCCTCTACAACACGGCACTCATCACAGGTCCGATCTGAAATGAAATCTCTACTAGGGGAATACAGAGTTAAGGAGGCCGAATCACCCAGAAGGCTTGCCTTGTCATCATGGCAGCTGTTCCACAGGTACCACACTCAGATTTAATAATTATTTCCCAATGGGGGAGAATAAGAAGGCTCCATTCTGACACCGTGCAGCATAAACAGGAAAAAATAAATGAATTTAAAGGAGAGTTGACATCCCAAGCACACTAAAAATACACGCAAAGTCATTCGCACCTCACTGGAGTGGGTTTCGTACAGGGTTTAATTTTGCTAGAAGGAACGCTAAGCTATGGCAGGATTCTTTTTTAACTTCTGACTTGCTTCACAGGATGAGATAAACCTTCCAGGTGGGTGCCACCTAAGCTGGGAAGGTGAGAAAACTTCCCACAGTAAATGATATTAGGTAAGCTTGTGAGTCAGGGAAGACCTTTCTCGGGACAAATAAGACTGACGACCTCTCCTTCTTGCCCTAGACACACTGCAGTCTTGCCTGGGATAGCAGAAAGGGATTAAAAGAAGGGAAAGGAGATATCATTAATGTTTTTCTAAGTGTCTACTTATTACATCGGGAATGGTCTGGAGGTCTGAGAGACCGCTCGGAAGGTAAAAGCACTTGCCATGTAAGCCTTGAGTTCAAGTTCAGTCACAGGAACTCTTGTGGAAAAAAGCCAGATGCAGCGGTGTGCATCTGTAATCCCAGGAGGCAGAAACAGGATCTCCAACCCGAAGTTCCCTGGGCAACCGGGCTAGGGCACCCAGTGAAGAGAAAGAGAGACGTTGCCTCTATGAGCAGGACAGGAGAACTGACTTCGGAAAGTTGCCCTCTGACCTCCACACAACGCTGTAGCACATGCATGCTTCGCTCACACATCATAAAGGGCATGCTCATGCACACACAGCAATAAATAAATGACATTCCAACCTGTGTTAGGGCCTGGCCGAGGTCAACATCTGCTAAAGAACTGACAACAACGAGGCAGCAAAGCATCATGGGTATGAATACGGATTAGGGCACTAAACTTCCTGAGTTTAAAACAACTGTACTTTCCTGCCCATGAGAGTAAAACCGTCTTCCTTCCTCAGTTTCCCCATTATTATAAAATGGGATAACTAAGGAGAGTTCCTGTGAAAATAAAATTTTAGTAAGTATTAAAATAATTTATAGGATGCTCCTCCATATGTCCAGAAGGATAAGTATCAGACGGCATTACATTTTACAAGTCGACCTTGGCCCAAAGAGGCTCCGGAATGTATCCGAGTTCCCACACCAAGTGGTTGAACTTGGTTGTTTTGTTCCTCCATTCTGGCTTTGTTTCTTTCCCCCTCGGGCTTGCAGGTTGAGGCTAGGATATGAGATACAACAGCCCTGCAGGCCAGGAGCCTCGATATGCATCAGTGAATTCCTCCTCAGCACCCACCAGTCCTTCTCTGCTCTTGTCTACCAAGACCTGACCCAAAGACTAAACCACTGGCTTCCAGACAGAAGCTGCAGTATCTCTGCTCCCCACCCTAGTCTGGAATTTCCCAGGAACATGCCACCATCCTTGGAAACGCCCCTGCTCATGTAGCCCATAGGTGCTACACACAGCAAATAAACCAGAGGATTGTATGCAGCAACGTGTAAAGGACTTTCCACACGGTGGCTGGAAGGGGACACACACAGTCTGGAGCTCTCCATGTCTAAGAGAAATTGTGATTGAGTTTTGTTAAGAAGCAAAGTATGAACATCTCTCTGCTCAGTGTTAGTTTTTTTTTAATTGTTTTTATTGAGCTATATATTTTCTACACTCCCCTCCCTTTTTCTACCCTCCCCTTCTACCCTCTCTCATGGTTTCCATGTTCCCAATTTACTCAGGAGATCTTGTCTTTTTCTACTTCCTGTGTAGATTATTAGATCTATGTATGTCTCTCTTTGGGTCCTCTTTGTTGTCTAGGTTCTCTAGGATTGTGAATTATAGGCTGGTTTTCCTTTGCTTTATGTCTAAAAGCCACTTATGAGTGACTACATATGACATTTGTCTTTCTGAGTCTGGGTTACCTCACTCAATATGATGTTTTCTAGATCTATCCATTTGCCCGCAAATTTCAAGATGTCATTATTCTTTTCTGCTGTGTAGTATTCCATTGTGTAAATGTACCATATTTTCCTTATCCATTCTTCAGTTGAGGGGCATTTAGGTTGTTTCCAGGTTCTGGTTTTGACAAACAATCTTCTATGAACATAGTTGAACACATGTCCTTGTGGTATGTGCTCAAGTACATTCATTGTTTGTTTTATTTTATTAATAAACCTTGAATTCAGGAGTATAAGTCTGATTATCTATTGACTCTAAACTTGATGACTTTGAAGTCTTCAGTATGTTTGCAGACATTCAGACACAACAGTACTAGAAGTCACTATGAACATCAAAACATACAGCCACATATTTTTGTTATGGATCAAACATATCTGGCAATTTTACATATATGCATTTAATCCTAAAAGCCCTACAAAGAGCCCTCTACTATGAGTATCATCTCACCCGGGAGCAGCTAAGGCACCGAGAATGTGGAGGGTTTCTGAGGAGTTTTTGCTTCAAAAATGTTTCTCTGAGGACCAAAGGAAGCAACTTAGCAGCTTTAAGCCACTAACCACACAGACTCAGCCTGAAGTCATCCTAAAGGTGGCTGTGGAAATGGCCTCTACCCAGCCGTTAACTGGAGAGAGCTGATTCATAGCATAGATAACTGCCCAATAAGCTCATGGGTTTCTTTGTTGTCTGGTTGGTTTTTGTTTTGTTTTGTTGGTTTTCAAGACAAGATTTCTCTATGTAGCCTCAGCTGGCTGTCCTGGAACTTGCTTTGTAGCCCAGGTTGACCTCGAACTCAGAGATCTGCCTGCTTCATCTCCAGTGTGCTGGGATTTAAAGCATGTGCCACCACCACCCAGGCAAGCTCATGTTTTTTAATCCATGTTTTTATTTTATGACAAGCTACCCACTGAAATGACCATTAATGCAAGGTAGCTCTCTCCAGTTCCCCGCCACCCACCTTTGCCCCACCCTGGACAAGATGACTTCCTGCTGTGAACAATGCCACAGACTACAAAATCATTCATTCCTACTTACTAACATTCCTTGATGCATAGGAGAAGCAATGTAACCTCGGTCCATGCATACATCTTGCCGTACACACTCTGTTTAAGAGCGGAATGTAAGTTGCACCCCAGTGCTTTTCAACATGGCCACTGGGTTTGCTTTGGCTAATGAAGTTCAAGTGCAGTGGCAGGGGCAGAGGGGTGGGTTTCTGAGACACGGTTCATGTTGCCCTTGTAGCAGCCTGAGTTCTTTTCAAAGATGCATTAGAGAGAGGGGCACTTGAGTAGAGGACAGTGTGCACACATGTACGATTGTGGATTTCTCAACAGAAATGTGCTTAAGGATTTTACAATCGCTGTATGCATGGTTTGAGTGGCTGAAGTTACCTCTCAAAGCATTGCTGAAAAAAAATTATTTCTCCCTCTTTCCAGCAAATGAGGTCAAAGAATGTCTTGGGGTACACTGTATATGATTTTAGCTGGGCAGATAAATCCATGGGTCCCAAGGGTTGCACAAAGCATTAAGACACATTTGTACTATAAATGAAAGTTAAGGTTTTGTTTGTGAAATCATCCAAAAAAAATTTGCAGGTTTACATGTGGAAATGGAAGAAGGCCATACTCAGAGACAATCATTTGGGCCTTAAGTAGAGTTCACTGCTATTTGAACATTTTTATTTGAAATATTCCAAAGAAATATCATCAGAGTGAAGTCACAAAAATTATGTTAGTATTCTAAAATCATTGACTCTCAGCTGGCAAGAGACTTGAACAGACTCCAGGACAGCAAATTCCAGGTCCTCTAACTTTTCCCCATCTTTCTAACTCCTTCAGAAGTGACTTGTTCTGATTCTGAGCAGAATCATTCACAGCGCTGGCGATGTGCCCCAGTGCTCCAATGCTTGCTGGCATCTAGCATGTGCAAGGCCCTGGGCTTGATCCTGGGTGGCTGCTGCTGCTCCTTTACCCTGCACCCAGGACACATAAGGTACTTGGTACCTGAGAGGACCTTGAGTAAGGAATGCCCAGGACAGAGAACGCATCTTTGTGTTGAAATCCACCAGACACCAGGTTCTGTCGCCTCAACACAATCCAGTATGACCTACACGGATTAGTATACTTAAATGATTCAGGAAAAGTCCAAAATGTCTGCTAATCATGTTCAAACTTAAGAAGACACAAACCACCCTGGGGCCTTGCTGTTAGAGAAACAGAATCCTGTGTTAAGAGAAAAGGAACAGAAAGACTCAAAGGACCTGCAGGAAGCGAAATCTGAACAATGAACCAACACACCCAAGGAGCAGAGGGACTAAGTAAGAGCTGTCGACAAAGAAGGAAGGGCATGAATTATAAAGGACCTCCTTAAGTAGCAGCAGGACCTGAGGGAACATGCATTCCCAACAGAAGGAGGATGAGACAAGGAACCGGAACAAATAACCATGCAGACAAGCACAGAGAAGCGTAGTTAGAGCAACCAGATAAAGACCAAATGTAAAGGGAGAGCCAGTGAACAGTTTTAAGACACAGCACAGTATCACTCAGACACTACCAAACGCAAGACCTTAGAGCAGCCTAGGATACTCCGAAGCCAGCTAAGAAGGGCGTTGCCTTGCTAAGAAGGCTGCCAGTCCCTTCAATCCTTGTGTCCATTCTCTCCAAAAAGCCCACTGGTATATTTATGGTCCTCCCCTGCTACCATGCCCTGTGAAATCTCAAATTCTTGCATTTGGTATAAACAAAAATAAGGGATATGAACTAATTTTAACTCATGAGAATGCAAATTAGTTCAGGGCTTGCTTTGTTGGTAAATAGAATCAAAGGTTGACTGTGTGGCAGGACGGCTGAGTCTTTATCCTCATGACCCAATTATGTTCTTACCGGAAACAGGGTAGCTGCAGATTATCCCTCTGCCTCCATTTCACGTTCTAGCTGATCCGTAGAGCCTCAGGCTTCCCAGAGGCAGTAGGACTGCAGCAAGGCCACACCTTCCAGCCGCTGCTCCGGTTCCTCTGCTACATCTCCTAGCTCTACAGACCACCAGCTCTAATTAGCCTTTAAAGGGGATGTGCATGGTGGCTCCTGCTTTCTGGCCAATCGATGATCTAGAACCCCACTACTCACATCATGACCTGGGACTGAAAAGCACCAGTGTCTCCTGAGAGCACGTTAGGAGCACAGGCACCCAGGCCCACAATCTGTATTCACTCGATCTGTGCCAACCAAGGTCCCAGAGACTCCTACACATATGGACATTTCAATGGCGCTGCCAGCATGTCACTCTTCCCAGAAGAAGAGAATCATGTCCCTGTGTTGTGTCGAATAGAAATATAAGATAAGAGTCTTGGCACAGTGTTCTAGAAAATGAACAACATTTACTAGTCCTGTGTAGAAAGTATGTTACATTAACATCTCCCAGCCTCAATTTCCCCCTCTATAGAGTGGGACTAATAATGCCTGTCTCAGAATTGTGGCCACAATCAAGTGCTCACCAGAGCAAGGTGAATAAAGGGCCTTGGAGAGGCCATTTTAGAGACACTCTGGGCAAAAGCAGACATCCAGCAAAGGATTCAGGGCACGCAAGACAGATTTAATTTGATTGATCCTGTCTGGCCCTCAGTGCTTTATGCTTTGTGTTTTAAAAAAGCCAAAATAGATTAAGAAAAGAGTTGGACAGCTAGGAGTTTTGACATACAACACACACTAATTTACTTCCATAACCATCTGCCCCACTGCATGCCAATATTTATGTGTGTGATTTAGCACCTACACAACACAGTCTCCCAGAGTCTGGCTTCTCCATCCAGCCGACACTTAGAAGAAAATAGCATCTCAAGTAAGTTTCCTTGAAATATGCAAAACCATCTCAACATGGCACCCGGAATTACAGACTGTGTACAAACCATCCTAGAGCCATAGAATCTCCAGGAGGAAAATTAGCATAGGGGATTTAAAGATACCAGTAAGCCTAAAATATTCGCCCATACAAATAAATTAGCAAGCCCGGATTAATCCTGAACCTCACTTTCCTAAAGTTTCTTTTAATTACAGCTGATGTTTCCTGACTTCCACCAGGGTGGGTTAATCGAGTCTTAAGAAAGTTGGGGTGTGTGTGCAGCTGAAAAGATATGTTAGACTTGTCTAAGGCCTTGAGCTAAAGCCTCTGGGGGCTGGGAGTGTGGGAGGAAAAAGGAGAAACAGAGGGGGGGGGACAGTCCAAGAACTCCATGCATGGGCCTTGATGCCTAGTGCATCTTTATCTCTGCACACCTTGAACTTGACCTTTGGCCTCTGATAGAGAGATGGAGACACAGAGAGATGGAACAGATAGAGAGACAACCCCAGAACTCTATGTCTGGGCCTGGATACCTGGTGCATCTTTATCTTTGCACACCTTGAACCTGCCACATGGCTTCTGACATACTGCAACCATGTCCTAGTTTGCTTTCTATTGCTAGGATCAAACACCGTGACCAAAAGCAACTGAGGGAAGAAGGAGTTTGCTTGGCTTATACATTCTGATCACACTCCATCACTGAGGCAGGAACTTGACACAGGAACCTGGAGGCAGGGACTGAAGCAAAGACTATAGAAGAGAGCTACTTGCTGGCTTGCTCTCCAGGTTCATGTTCAACTATATTTTTTCTACCTCCCAGGACCAGCACCTTCCACCCTATCAATCATGGATCAGAAAATGACCCCACAGACTTGCCTGTAAGCCAGTTTGGTGGAGGCATTTTCTCACTTGAGACTCCTTATTTCCAGATGACCCTAGCTTGTGTCAAACAAGCAAAAACAACAAAACAACAACAAAAACAAAACACTAACCAGCACAAGGTGTAACACATGATGTATTTTTTGGGGTTTGGTTTGGTTTTTGGTTTCTCGAGTCAGGATTTCTCAGGAGCTATGGAGCCTGTTCTAGAACTCACTCTATAGACCAAGCTGGCCTCAAATACACAGAGATCCACCTGCCTCTGCTTCCCGGGTGCTGGGATTAAAGGCGTCTGCCACCACCGCCCAGTCACATGATGTAATTTTTATTTGTTTGTTTTGTTTTTGTTTTACAGGGCAGGGTTTCTCTGTGTAGCCCTGACTGGACTGGAACTCACTCTGAAGATCAGACTGGCCCCAAATCAGAGATGCACCTGCCCCTGCTTCCTGAGTGCTGGGATCACAGGCATGCACCACCATTGCCCAACACAAATGTATTCCTTAGAACAAATTCTGAAAGATAAACTAAAATAATATTAAACTAAAGCTACTCCTTATTTTATCAATAAGGAAATGATTGGGAAGGAGAGTTAGATTAGAGAAACTAGGGAAGCGTGAGCTAGAAAGAAGGAAAGGGGAGATTTGACGAGATCATGACTTCTCTGCATCAGGGAAAGAACTGTATCACAGGCAATTAAGCTTCTTTCCCACATAGAACTTTCACGTGGATCAACGGAACTGACATCCACATTGTCCCACGACAGGTGCATCAGATGATCCCACAAGTACTCCAGAGACCCTCCCTGTTTCTTGGCCAAGCCCTTCCCATTCTAGGTGACATTTGGTCTCCAGAGTCTGTAGTACTCGTCATGTTTCTACAATGACACGTTCACTAATCTTACACCACAGGCCATCACCCAAATCTTTAAAGCTCAGCGAGTTTGTTCCTACGTGACTTCCCTGTCACCTGGCCTCCTCCTAGAGAAGTGCCCTCCATTTCCACACAACCATTCTTCTGATAAAATACTTTAGATTGCTTTACTTTATCTGTCTAAATGTTTTTGCCTGCAAGTATGTATGTGAACCATGTGTGTGCCTAGTACCCATGGAGGTCAAAAGAGTGATGTGGGATTTCCCTCTGTATGCTGTGAATGTGTTTTATTACCATTGGTTAATAAAGAAGCTGCTGTGACCTATGGCAGGGTAGAATATAGCAAGGCAGGAAATGCAAGTAGAGACAGTGGAGGAAAGAAGCGGAGTCAGAGAGACACCATGTAGCCACCCAAGAAGCAAGAGATAACAAACCATGAGCCTCGTGGCAAAATCTAAAATAATAGAAATGGGTTCATTTAAGATGTAAGAATTAGTAAGAAGCCTGAGCTTATAGGCCAAACTTTGTTGTAATTAATATAGTTTCTGAATATTGTTGCAGGACAATCTTACACCAATTTGATTTAAAAAGGGGTATTTTATTGGAGGGGAAAAAAACTTACAGATCAATGTCCCAAACCACATTTCTCTGGTCGCAAACAGGAAACTGAGTCTAGCAGTCAGCACGGCCGGAAGCAAGAGAGTGTGGAGAGCTGCTGCGGCTTTTTTAAAAATGAAAACCACGCCCCAGTGGACTGATATCTTAGAGGCCATTGGCTGAAAGCAAGAGAGCTTAATCTCCCGCAGCAGCTGAGTGATTATTCATGTCTGGGTGGCCAGGAAATTAAAGAAGAGTCTCCACTTACAGAAGAGGGTGCTGGATTCCCTGGCACTAGACTTATGTTTGGTTGTGAACCATCATGTAGAAACTAGAAACTAAACCTGGTCCTCTGAAAGAGCAATAAGTGCTCTCAACTGCTGAGCCACCTCTCCACTTTCCTGCCTATTATTCTCTTCTGTGCAGAAGAATCCAAACTACCAAACTCTCTGTAGGATCCTTAAACCATCTTTTGAAAGGATGGACCAACTTTCTGACCCCACACATGCTGGGAGATCAGAAAAGACATTCTTCACTCAGCTCTTGCACTAATTTAATTGGTCACGTGCCCTTGACCGAGGCTGTACTTCTCTCTGATCTCATTCTCATATGTGATGCAAATATTAACAGCAATTATGAAGTGCAATACTATGTTCTGTATTACTAACAACAGCTATCCTTCAATGTTTTAAGGGAATGGATTTCAGAACCCTGAGGCTATCAAATGCCATAGATGCTCAAGCTCCCTATAAATGAGGGAAGAACTTCTAAGGCCCTATCCCTCATAAGGAATTTTGACATTTAAGAGTGACTAGAGAAAAGGATGACATTTTCTTCAGTGATATAACCAGTTAAAATTTGCCCATACCCTAGTAAATAATGCCCCACCCTTGCAACCCTATTCAAATTCAGTGGATCAAATACATATACTCAAGACACGGAAGCAGGAGTAAGATCTGTTGGGAAAGAGGAGTCAGAGAAAGAGTGAGGATGAAGCACAGTGGTAGGGGTGAAAAGGATAGAAATTTGGTATGTAAATGTGTGGAACTGTCAGCAGTCGAAAACAAATAAAAAGCATCTCAATGTCAGAGCCATTGAAATGTAGAAAGAGATGTATCTCCGAGTTAATTGAAGGCAGGTCAAGAAATAAAGAGCTTCCACCGTGAAAGAAGACTGGAATCTAGCCATTAAAAGTATCAGGCTTGAGAGAAATGTTCTCAGAAGTTAAATGGGGGCAAGAAGCTGCAAGGAGCTGAGGGTAGTGAGGGAGAGGTGCTCACGAGTTGGCCTACAACTGCAAGGCATTTTCTAGTAATTCACAAAAAACCCCAAAACATAAGCTATGCTCTATGTTTTTCCTCCTTAGAAAAAGATGTTGAGTCTCAATACTATGCAATAATACATTGCATTATTATGCAATAATAATGCATACTATGCAATAATACAGGAAACATTTAGTAAATAATGTTAAGTTAAAATAATAAAAATCAAGGTGTCAACATCTAAGAACATTTTATTTCTTCTTGAGCATAGAAGATTACCAAATTCACTTCTCAAAATATTACCCACCATCATGCTTCAATGAACAGGCTAAGGTTTTTGTTTTGAGTTCTTATTTTTTCTACATGTATTTTTTTTTTTTTTTTGGTTTTTCGAGACAGGGTTTCTCTGTGGCTTTGGAGCCTGTCCTGGAACTAGCTCTTGTAGACCAGGCTGGTCTTGAACTCACAAAGACCCGCCTGCCTCTGTCTCCCGAGTGCTGGGATTAAAGGCATGTGCCACCACTGCCCGGCTTCTACATGTACTTAAAAAAAAAAACTGAGAGTTTTATCTTTCCTCTTTTTCTGGATTTGCTTTAATGGTTATTCTTTTATTAAGAAATAAGACTGCAATATAATCCAAGGATGTTTCTACGGATGCTGAAGCTGTGCCTGTTTTAAACATCAGGTCTGTGACTCCGGAGCTGTTTGCAGTTCTGTAGCACAAATCATAAACACAAGATGGACCAGTGGGATTCTCGCAGCTGGGACCACACCCCTACATGAGCGGCTACCAGGCCAGGGCATAATCAGGGAATAGCCATTTGACTGAGCATACAAGTCCAACAAAGAGAACCATGGGAATATATGGGCCAGGGTTCATATAAATACTAGGACCATCAAAATAGTCTCTATAAATGCCAGCATAGGAAGCCCTTTCTTAGAGAAATGGGGTTTTACAGGGATGCCGTGCTGGTCAGAGGCACATTTTTTAATGAGATAATTCTATAGAAATAAGAGGTACACTTTCCCTCATCAGGCTTAAACAGGCCTAATGGCTTAAAAGGAAAATCAATTTTTCAAAATGTTTTAAAAGCCAGTGCTGGGATGGTATTTTGATCTGCATCTACCACAAGGATGTATGTTCTGGACTTTTCCAAAGATTAAATGCAAGAGTAATGGCATTTCAGGCCACCATCCAGGGGTATCAACCAAGAGGCCAACACCGTCAGTTATAGAACCACAGCAAGTTTTTGGCTTTATGCTTGGTGTTATTTATTTCTACGTGAGAGACAGAGGTGTGTGCACATGCATGTGCATATCCCGCACATGTGCAGCGGCCAGAGGAGGAGACCGGGTGCCCTGCTCTATCACTCTCATCCTTGAAGAAGGGTCTCTCAATCACACCACAGCGAGGTTGGCAGCCAGCGGACCCCGGAGATCCTCCTGTCCCCACCTCCCACAGTACTGGGCCTACAGTCAGGTCTATGACTACACCTGGCTTTTCACAGGGGTGTGGGTGTTCACTTGTCCTCTTGCCTCTGAAGAGAGGAGCCCAGGGCGACTGCCTTCCTGGGAGCAGCCACACGTGGGTTCTGTCCTGTTTGACATACCCATGGGCTACAAGCAGCTGAGCTGAATTGACCATCTGCCATCTTTCTGTCCTCAGAGCCAGGTGCTGATGTGGCCAGATGACCAGTTGTATGAAACAAGCCTGAAGAGGGTGTAGGGGTGCACTGTTGGGGAGGGCTTCTGTTTCTGCCCTTTGTGGAGAAGACGCAGGAAGTCCAACATGATCATTTTTCTATATGCAAAAGTCATTCATTAATTTAAGAGATTATATTTTTTTTGTATGAAAACAGTCTGGGCCTTCTTAAATGAATGGGCTTCCAGAGGCAAGCGGATCTCCGTGAGTTCAAGGCCAGCCGGGTCTACAAGAGCTAGTTCTAGGACAGCTAGGACTGTCACACAGAGAACTCTGTCTCGAAAAACCAAATGAATAAATAAATAAAATAAAAGGAGGAAAGAGGATCCTTCTAAGTCTTGATTTTATAACTAAGGAAGAAATGATTCCTCAACAGGGCTCTTCCATAAAACCCTTTCCAATACTTGACAGATCAGCATGGGTCTGCCCCACATTCTTCTAAGGCTTTGCCTGGAGGCCATTGCATGTGAATGGTCTCTGCCCTGTTCTCCTGGAGTCCAGAATCAAATGCATTATTGCATCAGGATGGGAGTTGGGGTTCAGTCATGCCAAGGATTCATGTCTCCCCCCAGCTCCTATTTCTAGCTTCATCGTCCTCTGTGCTGACTCATGACCACTGTGCTAAACACGTCACACACCTGTTTGACTGAAGGACATGGGCTCCTATTCCAGAGGCCTCTCCAGGCAGCGGAAGCTCACCCTCCATGCAACTCTTTCTACTTTTTTCTAATTTAGTTCTCTTAATGAGAATTATTTTTTCTGAAATTGCTTGCATGTCTTTCCTTTTAAACACAGCTCTGAGTTTATAGATCTTTCTTCCTTGGTTATTCGGAGTCGTTACTTTAATAATGTATGTATGTAGTTGACATCAATGAGGGCATGTCATCCACAATCTGGGCCCATCTTTAGGACTATTTCCCTCACACTAAATGCAGTGGCACACACTGGAGGCCTAGGCCTGCTTCTTTAAGGTCCTGTTTGATTCACTTTTGTTTGTGCTGCTCTTCCATTGTAATTGATCAGCAACTTCCATCATCCACCCTAGAGAAAAGCAAATTCATGAGTATTGTGGTAAAGTGCTTATTAAGGGGCTAGTGCAGGTGACAGTAGCTGACTCTCGCTTGCCTCGACTGAACCCCAGTGCTGCCCTGAGCAATCTTGAGGTGTCATCTCACAAACAGAGAATGGGACTTGCAGGATTCTCCTATGAAAACTGTGATAGTGGGTGTGATGGTTAGCTTGAACTTTCAACTTGACCAGGTTTAGAATTACCCAAGAAAAGAGTCTTAGTGCGGAACTGTCTAGGTCAGGTTGGCCTATGTGCAAGTATACGTGTGATTATCTTGGTTATATTAATTGAAATGCAAAGACCCACCCACTGTAGGGGTGCAATTTTCTGGGCAAGGGAACCTGATGGTTATGAGTGGAGACTGGAGTGAGCACTGGCATGCCTGAGTGCCTGAATCATTGCGCTTTGCTCCCGACTGTGAATGTCATGGGAATAACAGCAGCAAGTCCCTGCTACCTTGCCTTCCACATAGTGATGGACTGTAACCTGGAATTGCAAGCCAAATAAGCCCTTTCTCCTTTAAGTTGCTCTTGTCAGTCGTGTATATTCTCACTGCAACAGGAAATGAAGCTGAGGTAGTGACAGTGCGTTTCCCATAATCAATCTCAGCTGCCTGCAGGAAGCTGCCTGGGCCCAATTCCCCATTTGGGGCAGACTTTGGGTTGGCACAGGCTGCCAGAGAATCGAGATAGAGGACATGGTGTCCATAAAATTCATCCTTTGCTGAGTTTTGGATTTTCTTCTAAGCTGCACCATCGTGCACACTTACTTCCCCCTGGGTCTTTTTTGCCCCTCTCTTTGCTCTTACTTCCCTTCCAATTCCTTCTTTGGTTTTCTCTCACCTTTGCTTCACTCTACATGCTGAGCAAAGTCATCACCCCTCTGTGGCACTGCCTCCCTGGCATTCTAGAAAGCAATGGCAGGATGGGCAAGAGACAGTAACAGCACCCAGATCTCCTTCACAGCTGTGCCCACTGAAGTTCACACCACCTTACCATCTGTCTAAGGAACCCCAGTCCCCAGCTCTGCCAGGACAGCCATAACCATGCCGGACTCTGCCCACCCAAGCAATGTGCTCGGGACCTTGGCACTTGAATATTGTTTTCCATTCAAACTTCTCACGATGCAATTTTATTATTAAAACTTCACCAAATAGCTACATTGTTTCTAGTTATACTGAAAACTAGTCACCCACCCTATCCTCCAAATAGCTCACCGGTTACTTCTTTTGGACACACAGTGAAGATCAACAGCTTATTCAACAATCTGCTGCCATAATTTTCTCATAACTAATTCTCAGTAGCGTTGTTGATCGCCCAGTTGCCCAGGGCTCTTGGTGTAAAACAGATGGCACAGAGATGTAAACCTCCTGATCTCAAGGTCAATATGGGGTTAAACAAAACAAGTCTCTCTTAGAGCTAAGACAGAGATTCAACAAGTTTTGGCTGAAATAAAGTTAGCTAAGAATTGTCCCCAATTCTGTGAAAGTGATCAGGCTTCTCCGGCTCTCTTGTCACTTTCCTGGTACCATGGAAGGAGACCATAGTCTTATTTTGACATGTGTCACCTGCTGTGGGTTTAGAAAGAGGATTCTCTTCTTGTTCTCACTTTCCAGACAGGAAACCCAAGGCTCAGGAAGGCAAAGTACTCAAGATTGTGTGGCTATTAACTAGCAGTGGCAGAGTCAGGATCTGCCATCAGGCTGCAGAATCCACCCACAGCCCCAATGCCGCATTACACTTAGGGCCAACAAGAAATGCATGTGAGAGAATGTTGTCGGAGGGTCCTCCAAATCCAGAACCATGATCCAGGAAAATCTAAGCTCTTCCTCGCATTTATCAGTTCAAGGTCTCAGATTCAAAATTGTATGCTCATTGCTGCTCTTGGGAAGGTCAGCAGGCACCAAGCGTAAGAACACAGCTTTGCATTATGTCTACATCTATTTCAGCTTCTGGTCTGGAGGGTTCTGCAGGATATTCCATCTTACTAAAAAACCTAGTTCTCAAAAGAGGACGAATGAACCCTAGCTAGACACAATTTGTTGCTAAAATACAATGAAGATCAGATATGTAACTGTAGAGTATATTTGCATATTCTTGCCTAGAATCGAAGGAATAACCCAAATCATAATAAAGATACCTCTCATTTTAAAAAGAATTTCAAATAAAAACAAGAAATAACATTTTATTTCTAAAATAGTAACCTTAGGAAATTAAACATCAATATGCTTAGCTCCAAAACATGAATTATCAAACACATAAAAATACACAAATTCTGTAACTGAATACAAAGATATGCAAACTTTTCATTCTAAGGTCACCGGCATAGCTCACATGCTGAGAGTTACATGAATTGGGGGGCCAAAGCTATGCCCTGCAGCAGTCCCACCGGCTAAACAAGAATTCTGGCTCAGAACTTCACATGAGTTTGTTCTATGTATGAGGTGTATGGTGCTAAGTCTGGACCACCCCCTCCAAAAAAAAAAAAATCTGGTACCATTACTCTTACTCCAGGGGATGCTGAAAATCTTCCCAGGCAATCTCTTTCAGGGTGGTAGTAATAATGCAGATGCAGAGAACAGGCTGGACCAGTTTGGCAGAGCTACTGGGATTGGGGGTCATCCGACTTTTACTCTTTAAGCCACACAAAGGAAGTCTGGATATAACAATTACATTGTTGGCAGGATCTGCTCCGCGGACCACCAGGAGTTCCTGTTCCAGTGCTGGGGTCGGAGACACAGAGGGGAAGAGATGGGCAGACACCAATGCAAGAATTCCTCCAATAACATGAAAAGCATCATGAAAACACCAGAATCCAGTGATCACGCAACAAGAAGACTTGAACACCCTATTCCAGAAGAAGTAGAAGAAAT
>JAQHUG010000105.1:3487211-3509161 GCA_028555095.1 Dicrostonyx torquatus | reverse complement strand
TATGAAGCTACAGTTACCCTGATACCTAAACCACACAAAGACACAACCAAGAAAGAGAATTACAGACCAATTTCACTTATGAACATCAATGCAAAAATTCTCAATAAAACACTGGTAAACCGAATCCATTGTTCATTCACCTACCAGGTGTGGCTGCACAGAGATTTGCCTTATTTTCCCCTGTGCCTTCCTCTGCCCATGCTTTGGCTCTGCCGACAGTTACCTATCCCAAGCACTCAGGCATAAGGGTAGCCTCTTAGCAATGTGAGGACACTTTGTATGACTTTGAGCAAAGCATTGCTAGCACTCCTTGACCTTAAAGCTCCTTACCTTCTTGTCAATGAACCTGACATCCTGCAGACTGTTCTGAGTTCTGCTCCAGATTTAGACCTGCCAGAATATAACTTCAGCCACCCAGCTATTCATTTTTATTGGGTCACTACATTCTGACATGCCTTGACCAGGACTCTTGATTTATGGCTTTATTCATTCTAAAATCACATACAAGCATCAAGCATCATGACGGGCTCCGGAGAGACAATAGTAAGCAAAAGTGTATAGAGGCCCCACTCCCTACTCTTAGCACACTGGCATTAATCAAATATGTCCAATAAAATGGTAAACTGAAACAAGAGACCTAAAAGCATTTTTTTAAACATCTGGTTTATAGTCAGGGAGTGAGGGGGATAGGCGGGAGGAATTTCCTTCATTTTATTTGAAGAAATGGCAGGTGTTATTTAAGCCAAAGGCAAAGGAGGAGAAACCAGAAGAGGGTAACCAAAGTGGTGTGCTAGGAATGTTGTCCTTCCATACTCCTAAGAGCAATGGAAAGTAACCACAAGGTTTTAAGATGGAGAAACTGGTCCTGAGGCTAAAGCAATTCTCAAGATTTTAAGTGTGTGTGTGGTGGGGAGTGCTTTCAACTTTGAGTGCCAGATACTTTCCAGGCTCCCTTGCGGCAAGCTGCCTGAGAGCAGTATGCAGAATGTGGGGTGACCACTGCAGTCAAGGATGAAGGGGAAGGTGCTTCCAGATGGATAAACTGGATGACTGACAATGTCATTCATTATCACAGTGTCCTACAGAGGAGAAGCGCTTGGGGGGTGGTGGAGAGAGGAGTCATTGCTTCCAGCTCTGTGCTAAGAGTCATAGGTTTCTCATTTTGATTTTACAACAAACACACAAAGTAAATACCATTATATATTTCCCAATTTAAAACTACATAAGTTTTTTGAATTCAGATTATATAGGTCTAACTTTTAAGGACAATGTAGAGCTCCATTAGCCTCACTAAGTCTCTCAGGAAGAATATGGCACCTCTCTAGAGACCAAAATCCAAAGCCCAAAGAAATGGATCTGTGGTGATGCCAGAGATTGTGAATGGCTATTTTGATACCTACAAAAGGAAAGCCACATCATGGTGCACATTGCATAGTGCACAAACCCAGAGGTGCTAATCATGTCAAAGTCCATGGGAATGCCACCCCTGAGCCCTACACCAGCCTAGCCCCTTCCCAGTGTTCTCCAAGAAAACCACGAAGTCTATAACTCTCCAGTAAGGCCAGGTCCAAGGAGAGTCAATGGGCAAAGCTGCACTGCATTTTTTTGCTCATGTATTTTCTCCTCTTCTACAGCTTTCATCCATCCCCATGATCCAATTCCCATTCTTCTCTGTTAAGATGGAACAGTGGAGACAGGAAAATGCCAAGAAAGCAGAAGATTCCTTCACTAAGACACCATTGCTTGCAAGCGTGCCCAAGATTTGTGTGCTAAACTCAAAATAACCACAATATCCACTCAAATAAACAGTACTACACCAAACCTGCCAGCTTCTTATTGAGGTGACATAAAATATCCCCCAAATCACAGACTGAAAAGCACCTTGCCCATTGGTCACATGTCCTCCAGGACCTGAGCTGCTGTGTAAGTGACAATGAACATCTCTTTTCTTTGAGACAGACTTACACTCTGACATCCGTTTACCTGGAAAAGCTCTGGTCAGGTTCTTTTCCAAAGGTCCTGAGGCTAAAACAATTCTTAGCTGCTGGACCGGATGATCCCACAGTGAGAAACCCAGCGGAGTCTGAACCTAGCCAAGGCTCAGTTCTCATCAGTCATCAGTTGGCAAGGCAGGCAGATGCCACAGCGCTTACTCCAGAAGGGCTCTGGAAACCTCAGTTTCCTGTCCATAAATGCCCTGGGCAAAACTCACTGCTGGGGTCAGGCAAGGCAGAGTGTGACTGACATCCCAAAAGCTGGAAAGCGGAGAATCAAAAACTCAATGCTAGCCCGAGTTACAGGAGTCCCTGTCCCCAAAGCAGCAACTCCAGAGCACCAGCCTGCGTTATAGTGTGGGGAGTGCCGATCCTATGGCCCTGGAGCAGAATACCGTCAACCAGATGAATGTGTTCTGTAGCTTCTCCTCCACTGCTGCCCCTTCCCACTGCAGTCCTTTCCTGAGTGCTTTTAAAAATTCCTTCTCAGGGTTCTGAGACATGACTCAATGGGTGAAGGGTGACAAACCTGAGTGTGATCCCCGGGACCCACATAGTGAATGGAGGGGGACCAACTTTTGACAATAAACCTCTGACCTACACACACACACACACACACACACACACACACACACACACACACACATACACATTTTGTGAACACGCATCTCCTTCCAATGTAAAAATTGGGATAAATATGTTGCTTCAATTTCCCATTGTATGGTTCCTCCACAGAGCTTCTCTCCGATGCAGTTGTTCATGAAGAGTTTAGACAGGGAACTCTCATTCTGGTATGATGCATCCCCAAGTATACACTGATATCCAGCTCATCCTGCATTTTTCTCCTATAGAAATCTGCATTTCCACAAACGTCGGAGTCAAGTGTCTCAGCTGTCACTGTTGAAGTGGCACATGTGTGCCCTGAACCGCAGCCATGACTCTTCCCTTTCCCTTACAAACAGCATTCCAGCAGCAGCTGGTGACCCCTCCTAGGCTGACTTACGACCTACACGGTACAGTGTGTGGGTGGCAGTGGTCCCCACCCATCAGCAGCTGCGTGAATCGCATCAGCTGGTGGTATATGGGGATACCAGGGGCTCAGCAACCAGCCTACCCAGTATGGAGACACTGGCTTCTTGCCAGCCCTACTTCATGGCTTTCTATCCACCCTTAGGTTATCCCTCAGTTACAATTGTTCCCCAGAGTTCATGGGAACTTGGAGTTTATTTCCATGAAGTGGTCCTTGACCAAACACTTTTCGGAGGGAACTTGTGTAAAGTTGGAGACCATTTCCCAGATCATAGGCAGGAAGCCATCCTTCCTTCCCTTTCTTCTTAGGTCTTTCTTTTCTAACAAAGGCCAAGCCATTGCCATACAAATGGTTAACAGAACAGAAAGTGAAGGGAAACCTGAAGGGCTGATCTGATCTGCAGGATTTGTTTTCTGCCTCTGCTTCAATTCTGAGGCAGGTGGAAGAAGAGCCAGGGGCACTGGCTGAGAGAAGGAAAGTCTGCCCACTCCTATTTCAATATCCAGCAGTGGGTAACAGACTAGAAGCACAGCTGCATTTTCATGGAGGGCTGGGAGGAGCATCCAAGTGAAGAGCAGCACCCTCTGGCTGCTCCTACCCCTGGCTTGGTCCTTGCTGTCAGTTATACTGTTGACTCTGTTCCTTTTAGTCTCACCCAGGGCCTGCCCTAGAATGAAAACACTCTCCTTTCAATAATAGACAGAAACAAACATTCTTAGTAGGGAAAAGCAGACAAATCTCCAAAGAGATTTGGTTTGTTTGTTGATTGGCTTTACAGCCCTAGGAGGGAACCTGGGCCTCACACATGCTTTCTTCTCTGAGATCAGGTCTCACCAAGGTTTTCAGGCTGCCTTGAACTTGAGGCCCTGCTGTCTCCTGGAAGTAGTTCAGACCTCCGAAGGAACCTCAACTATTCTAAACCATTCAAAGCTATATATCACACTTATGACACATCAAAACAAATAATAAAACAAGAGGAAAATCTGGCAACCAGGCAGTTTTAAGTGTCATATCCATCAATTTATACTAATGTTGAATAGAAAACAGTTCCATCCACAATTCTTTTCTAACTACGGTCCTAACAAAATTTTAATACAAAAATCAGAACAGTAAATATCTTTCCCTTAATAAGCTTTTCACATACAAATGCAAGATTTACAGACATGATTTCTCTTCCCAAGGACAACATCGGTTAAAGAAAAGCTCTGTCTCTTCTTAAATATTGTATATTAAGCATGAATTTTATTACTGAAAGTATTTATGAGGAGAAATGTGTGATGACCAAAAGTGGCCAAACACATTTGTGGCAGCTGAGCGAGAAAGGTTAATTGTGATTTCTAGCCAGAAGTCTATTCTAAGAAAAGGCCAATTTCGCTCTAATTGCTCCTCCAGCTAATGCAGGAAGCCGGTAACATACCAAGCAACCTCCTTTTTCCAGTCTTTTTTTTTTTTAATGATGGAGAACAATTGCTGGTCTGAAGAGACTCAGTAAATATATTACACATCCCTTTCTGCCGATGGCTCTGGAAGGGGGAATTTCCATCCAGGCATTGCTGTTAGAAATGAGATTCCCAGCGGATCCCGCAATCTGAGCATTACCCTTAGAAACTGAGAAAATGCCACTGCCACAGTCCCAAACTCTGTGTTTATACTTCTTCCTTATCCACTTACACACACACAGGCCCAGATCACAAGTTGCCCAGATTAACCTGATGTTTCCAGCAACCCCCTCCCATTCCTAGGGGAGGAACAGCGGGAGCTAGCTCCAGCAATATGCAAGGCAATTACTAGGTTTCTGCAATACGTTGCTTCCCCCCCTTCCTTCCCAACTCCCAATGTTTTTGTAAAACTTTTAAGGAGTCAACAACCACAGAAACTTTCTCGATTTAATCAAATTCTCCCAAACATTCAGTGCTGATGGACTGGGTTGGGCACAAACTAAAGGGAGAAAACAAAATGTCAGCATTAATCAACTTTGGTGGTCCCTTTAAAAGAAAATAATAAAGAGGAAAGGGAAGAAAGGATATCTACATGTGGTGCTGTATGGCTTCGCTGCCACCCTTGCCCTGAGTAGAGCCCTCCCTGCCCTTTGTTGTGTTCAGGAAATAGATGACACCCTGCCTTGTGGTGGAAGCATCACCTCATGGACTTCAGTACTGCCTTCTGGGGAGTTTTATAGGTTATAGGCACCATAGATTATGCATTTTCTCTTAGGCCAGACCCATAAAGGTACTTTTGGACTCCATAAAAGATACAGCTTCTAAATGGCCCTGGCTTTTGTTTCTTAAGTGCCAGGACTGAAATCTTTCCACTATGATTTTTATCACCATGCTAGACAAAAGTGCCCCGACGTTCAGACACGCGGTAAATTATAGTTCACTGTTTACATTATCAGACAGTAAAATATACCAGACTAGCACGTGAAGCCCACCAACCTCAGAGGATATCCCCTTCTGCCCTGTTCCAGGGTGTGGGAAGAGCAGAGAGCAGAGTCAGCATACCCTGGATGCCCCTAAGTTCTGCACTGAACAGCCTCTGAGGGGTGCCACCCAGATCCAGGCAGAACCCTGGTCCTCACAAGGGCTTTGCCACTCTCAGCTTAACTACTGTCCCAGGGCTTCGGGGTTTTTTTTTGGGGGGGGGTTTGTTTTCCTTTCTTTTTCATGCTTACAAGTCTTTTGCATTTATGAAAGGAAGGAAAGCTGGGCTCTTTTTCTCCCAGAGGAGGAGTACCCTCATTCACCCACTCTCCCTGTCCTTCGGGAGCAAACTCTCTCGGGAATGAGGCCAGGCGGAAGGGACTGTTTGGCGCAGTAAGTCACATCAGTTCCGACAGGCCTCACTCCATCTCTGCACCTTGCCCGGCTGCAGGTGGGGGAAAAGATCGCTAATTCTAGAGAACTGCAGAGATTCTTTACTGGCACAGCTTGCATACACCGACAACTAAGCTGCAAAGTTGTTTTCATCCTCATCCTCCTCTGCACACCCTTTCCTCCCCGCCTCCAGCAGCACACATCCACGCGCACGGACACACGCACCCCTGAAACTTACCAGTTTAGATTTGGCGCGTTGCAAAAATTCTTCCATGCTTCTGCAAGGAACTAGGACCAGGGGTCCGGATGGAGACCTCCAAGAGGATTGAGAGCGGCAGGCAGGAGCAGAATCTCCAGAAAGTGGTCGCTCCTTGGGACTCAGGGACCAGCCGCTCCCTAGGCGGGCTGGCGGGGACTGAGCCCTTCTCGCTTCCTCCGGACTGCTGGCCCAGCCCACGCACCGCAGAGCTCAGACTCTGTCCTAATAAGGAAAGTGGGTGTGCCGCCCTGGAGCCCAGGGACTTCACAGGCCTGCTGGCACGCGCCTGGGGGGAGGGGGGGACTGACGCGGGGCTGGCAGTGGGGGTGGCGAGGGGCTCCTCGGCCAATCACAGAGCCCCGCGGTGGCCTCCTGACGCTGTGTGCTGAAAGATGCTGCAACCATGGACAGCGCCCAGAAGTACGCGCCAAGTGCTAGGGGCTGCTGCAGAGTAGCAGGGCTGCAGGCCCCAGCCAGGAAAGGTGGGAAGAGGGACTCAGGCCCCAGGAGAGGCCTTGTCCTCAGCCAGCGCCTCTCTGGCTGGCTGGCACCTTACCGAGAACTCAGTGGTCACTTAATGAGCTGGTCTGCTGGCCTGGCCCGGAATGCACTCAGGGAGATGCACTGGGAGGGAAGTGGAGGGCGGGGAGGAATTGCTGAGCTAAAAGCCATCCGACCTTGATGGCTAATAACCAGAAGAGCTGGCACGGAGGTTGTGTAGGCTGCAACTTTCCTCCCTACCCTCCAAGCATATCCATCCAGCATCCGATTTCCGCAGCTCACTGCAACTAGTCGTCTTTCCATGATTCCTGGGGCTAATTGATAACTATATCCTTGTGTAATCTCCATCTACTCTTGATAAGTATGCTTGGGGAAAGCTGGGTGATGCAAGTGAGCAATTTCACCGACCAACAGCATGAGCATCCCTGAGCTTATTAGAAATGTACTCTCTGCCCCCACCCACTAAATAAGTGTCTGTTTCGACAAGACTCTTGGGTCTATTTACACTCAAGTGTAAGAAGCTCAACAATAAACATTCACGTTTGCAACTGTGAGCTTATTTTTGAGGTTTGTGCCAGGCCCCTTTATAAGGACGGGGTGGGGGTTGCACAACTACCTATAAGATCCCCATTGCCCTCTCCTCGGTCCTTAGTGCCTAGCTTGAGCTTGAGGCCTCAGCACAGAGTTGTTCCCAGCCCACCTCGAGTCACAGTGTACTAACCACAGGCTTCAAACCCTCTTAGATTAAGGCCCTTTTCCAGTCCAACTAAATCAGCACCACGTGGTGCCAGGCCACAGCATCAGCCATGACGTGCGGCCCCAAGGCTCCAGGTCTCAGTGAACTCCAGCATGTGTCTGAATCACTGACAAGAAAGTGAACCAGGGGTTTCTGCGACACATCCAGAATTCCAAGTCTGTCTATGTGTGCTTAAGATGTTATATGTCTAGCAGTCTCCCAAGGTTTGCTCAGGCTTCAGCTTGGGAATGAAGCTTGTTGTCCAGAGTGCTTTCCTGACATATTTATCCACAGATTGAGATGCTGCCCTCTCTGTTTTCTATTAGGAACTTAGGTTTTCTACTGTGCTATAAATTGCCTGACTGCGCATCTGTTGCCTCTTCTGAGCTGTGAGCTCCATGAAGACAAAAACCTCACCTACCTCATTCATAGTTGGATCACTAACAGAACACGAGTTCTGTATCTATAGATTCTCAGCCTAAACATATGTTAATGGATAAATGTACGTCTGGAAAGAGTGTTGAGCGTGGGTGTGTTGTCTGTCTGATACTGTATCTCTGTCATTTTCCCACTCCTTGTATGTGCTTACACACTTCCTAATCAAATCATTTTTCATTAAAAGAGAGAGAGTAGAGAGAGCAGAAATCAGCAGAGTCTTGGGATCCAATTAGCGGAAGTGATGGGACTCAAGCTCAGGGATGCATTCAGGTGATGAGCTTGAGGAAGCTGCAGATCCTATCTGCTTTCTTTGCTGACTTAAGGAACTTAAAACCGTACGGATAAAGGAGTGCAGACAATTCCACTAATGCCACAGAGAGCAATCCAGAGACTTCCTTTCGCCTCTGGCTTCACTGGAGAATGTAGTGAATGTCACATAATACCGTTTTATGCCGCTGACCTTCTTCTTTTCCCCTTTCTCACTTCTCCCCCGCTCCCCTGCCTTTCTTTTTCTTTTTAGACAGGAGTTTGCAATCTTTTTGTCTCAGCCTTTTGAGTATTTGGAATTACAAGCCAGTATAACCAAGTGTCGTGGAGTAGCTACCAGAGAAGACTACTTGGACACAGGTTTAAGCCAGCAGTCTTTAGTAACCAGTCAGTGACTACATGGGGTGTTCTGGATCCCGGTGTAGCTCCAAGCCTTTCTTAGGGTTCACTTTCAAGCCTAAAAACATTATGCTGGGTTGACCTGCTTCAATTAACAGGAACTGAGAGCCAGGAGCAGAACTGCATTCCTTCATGTCTTCCTTCAGGGTACAGAAGCCTTGGCTATGCTTGGGCAAATATATCCAACTCCAGGTGCATACGGCGGACATGAGCCAGGCCTTCAATAAGCTCACAGGGTAGTCGTTGCAGTTCAAGGCTAAGCGAAGCAGCTGGGAAGAGCTTTGGTGCTAGTTTATACGCCATACAGTATGGCAACTACAGTCTCTGCCCTTACCCTTGCTCTGCGGTATGCTAAATAAGGCTGGCAGGTCTTTGACATTGCTTGTATGAGAAGGATCCATATTCTCTCTCCTTGAATCTAGAACAGCTCCATGACGTCACAATCAAATATACCATGGAATCTTGTCCATTTCTAAGACTGGCAGCCTCTCCTTTTACATACTCTTGGACCTGCCCCATGCTGTGAGGAAGCTAAAGTCACCTTAAGGCAAGTCCCAGACACGGAGGAGCTGGGGCTGCAGTGAGCAGGCCACATGGTAGCTATATGTGGGGTGTTGTCTTAACTTCTTCAGCCCTAAGCATTCCAATGTGGAACAGAAGTAAACAGCGCCTGCTGGGCTCTGCCCAAAACCCTTGGCCACTTGCATAATAAGCAGTTTTGAGCAAACTTTTTTTTTTCAGTGCTTCAGTCCCTCCGTTTATAAGGCTGGAATAGCCTTCCCCTTAGAGTCACCGTGCAGCCCACATGCAATCACGGGAGCAAGCTGCCCCAGTCCTGTCAACCATTAAGAACAGGAGAAACAATGGAGTGACTTCAGTGGAAAGGAGGGTCTTCCGTGAAGCAAGGGGAAGTCTCTATTGCACTGTGCATGAACTGAAATGGAATGTCCCCCATGGGGTCCATGTCTAATCCTCCCACTTCCACCACCCTACGAATTTGCTCCTTTGGTGCCTGGATTTACAGAGTGAGAAGCGTGTTTCCAGAGAGGCACCACAGGTGTTTCTCAACAGCACAGCTGGCTGGTGACATTTAAGTTTCTCAGGACTTGTGTCCTTTACCTTCTCAGTTACTCCTCCCCCAACCCTCTCCCACTCCCCCCACACCCCACCACAGGGGTACCGGATCTTTCTTCACAGGCCGTCAAAAGAACACTGTACCTATGTCCACCTCCAAGATTTCTTACTGTTATTGGTACCACTATAAGGGCAGCTTGGCTTTCCTTTCCAGGCCAGCTCCTCATTACCAGAAAGGAGGGAAATGTGGCTATCTTTTTGGTTAGAAGCAGCAACTGGCATATGCTGTCCCTTTTAAAGAGAAACTCAAGTAGCATGGCAGATGCTGAGTTACCGCTTGGCTTGTAGACTTTTCCAAGCCTTCTAGCTCACTGCCTGCCCCTCCCCCACCCTACCCTGTGCTTCTAACTCATTGCTGTGATACAGGTCAAGAATCTGCATCTCCTTGGTGAGAAAGAACTGGAGGCTTCTTTGAGGATGGGAGACAGAGGGTGGACAAAAGTATCTTAGTCTCTACCCTTTGTTCAGCTTCTCACCATGTGGGAAATGCCTGCTTTTCACCCTTTGAGTGATCAGATGTGACACATTTTGACAAATCGTAGTGAAAGGAATTAATTTTTTAATGTGTTTTGGCAAGGATATTAAATTTTTAAAAGATGGGCTTTGTAAGACTAGATTTTAGAAGAAGAAATGCTTACAGCTGTTCCCTGCCCTCTGTTTAGAAAGGAGAAAGGGGCCTTACTGGACTTGTCAGTGGGTGGCAGGGCCTAGCTCATTTGGGAGACTATCCTGAGAGTCAAATGTCCAGGCTTTGAACAGGGCACACAGCACTTGCGTCATTTCTGGGAAGCACAGGCATCTTGTGGAGCAATGAATTTAATTTGAAAGGACAGTGGAGAGGGCAAGTGCTCTGAGTCATCTGGACAATGAGCAGTGGCTGCCACTTGAAGATCTGTAGCTGCTGAAAAATGAGCTTGTGGCTGCAAAGTCCCCCTTTCCTCAACCCAACTGAGGCCAGAGGGGTCACATTTTCCACACTCTCTTCCTGCAGAAAGGTAGCTCAGCTCCCTTCAAAACAGTACTGCCTGCCTCACGAAAACCATGTGCTGTGGTTTAGCATGGTGGAGTGTGTCCTGGAAGCTGCCTGTGTTGGAAGCTTGGAGGCTGATACTCACTAGTAAGAAGGGAGGCCTTGTGGGAGGTCGTCAGGTATCTTGCTCATCACCTTAGAATAGTCCTTCCACATATAATCCCACCATTTTGACTCTGCCTCATCAGACCCCAGAAAATACCAATGCTATGCCTTTAGATGTTCAAAACTGTGAGTCAGAACAAAAACAAAACAATACACACACACACACACACACACACACACTGTGCTTACTAAGTATCCAGGCTGTAATATTGAGTGATAGCAGTTCAAAACAGACTAACAATTGGTATGAACTTTCTTTCCCGGCACCATTGTACAATTCCATTAGGCAAGGGGCTTGGAATGCTAATAATTTTCAAGGTCTGAGATTCTACTAGCATGATTTTTGATCTCTGAGGTAACCTTAAAAGACGAAGAACAGTGGTCACTAATACTGACTCTGTATCAGAAATGAAAAAACTGAGATCTAAAGATGTGTCAACTAGGTTAAAAAAAAAAAGTAACCTGAACAAATAATTCAAGCAGCAAGTAGCCAAAACAGAATTCCAGCTCAGGCATCAGGGTCCAGAGCCCAGGGGCCCAAACTGAAGGGTACCACTAGCCTTCCACTGGCTCACACAACCCAGTGGCTCATCTAATAAGCTGGCCACACCCTCACCTACAGAGTCCTGCTTGAACACAGACCTCACATCTCTACTCAAAGATGTGCCGGGGAAATCGCCAGAAGGAAAGAGCTGCATGTCTCTGAGGCACAGGCACCCTAGGTCCTTTGGAGCTGCTGCCGTAGACTGTGGCTCAGCCACATGGTGGCTTCTCTCCTACAGTGTCCTTTGCCCCATCCCCAGCCTCCTTCCATCACTCCTCTGCTAAAGCAGAAGAGACCACGCAGCGATAGCCAGAAGCCTGCTTTCGTCCTTTAGACACTGACTTTTCTGTCTCCACATCTCTGTCCTGGCAAAAAGAGAGAAAGACTTGAGTGGATGTTCTCAACCTTAAAAATCTACTGTTACAAAACTGAATCACATTAGGTTCATGAGGAATAAGAAGAAACATGAGGAGAAACTAAGTCTAGTTTCCAGTGAAATATCTCTATGGACATTTGCTGTATGTTTAAAAGTCACTGCCCTAAACAAACAAAAGCAGACCAAGCATTCCGGGGAGCCTCAGTTTGAAGCTCAGTGATTAAGAGATGCAAGCTGGCAAATTTGAGAAGAGGAACGTAGCAAGCTGGAACTGTCAAAGTCTTTATTCCTTGTATTTTAGATGCTTGATGTCCTCAGAGGAATTATCTATTTATGGCAGAAGCCTAAATTTAAAAAAAAAAGTTTCAGGTTGGAGGATGTTGCACCACTGTCATCTAAGGCACTCTTAATCTTACCTGTGATGGGAAGAAACGAGAGAACTCAGAATTTAATGTGTTCCCAATAACATCAGATGGGACATAGCAAGATAGGAGTATTTTTAAATACTTTTTTACTTTTATTTATGTGGTGCACACCCACGCTCGTACAAAACCCACATCCACACATATGTGCACATGTGTACACCCAGAGTGGCTCCTCAAAGTGGCACCGACAGAAGGCCTCACATCCCAGAGCTGGAGTTACAGGCTGCTATGAACTGCCCAATGTGGGTGCTGAGAACTGAACTCTGGTCCTCTGCAAGAGCAAAGAGTGGCAACTGTTCTTAACCACTGAGCCATCTCTCCAGGTCTGAGAAGTGGACCTTTAATTTTCAAGTCCCACAAACTATTGACTTAAATGAAGGCAAAAAGTTGATTTTCTCTGTATCTCCCTATTTCAGACCGCTGCGCCATAAAAACGGATGCAGTTCTAGAAGGAAGGGAAGAAACACACAAAGTCAGTTCACCTGAGCCAATCTCCTGCTGCCACACTCAGCTGTGGAGCCAGGCTTTCCGGCAGTGCATCACCGCCCAATTACCCAGCCAGTGCCCCTGCCCAGTGCTCTTTCCCGTTTGGAGCAGTATAACCCACCTTGACCTCTCCAGCTAAATTAAGGGAGCCTGGGAAATGGTCCCCCCAAGGACGCATTCACCTTAGTCTTGCAATGAAATTACTTCAGAAATTCAGGGTAGGAAGACGGTTTGCTTTTTATAACTTCAGAGATGCTTCTCTCATCCCATTCTTACCACCTTTGGATGAAAATAGAAAAACAAATCAACAATAACAACAACAAAACCTTTAAAACCAGATTGGAGCAACAAGTTAGCACCTGGACACAGTCTGTGGTCACTTCCAAACCATGGTAAGAGAGCAATGTGGTCATTAGCTTGATTAAAAAGAAATCCACACAGCTCCCACTCCACAGCAGCTGGTTGAAAGCATTTATTGGCCCAAGCAAACCAGGAAGAATTGGGGGCTTTGAAAACGGTGAGTTACAGTGCCTGCTTTGCTCTCCACCCAGCCCGTGTTCAGCCCCTCCCGCTTCTGGTCCCTCTCCATAGCTCTGCCCTGTTCCTGAGGACAGGCATCCATCTCACCTTGCTGCATCCTCCCACTACATCCGGCAATGCGACCTTTCCAGATAATGACTTCCTCAGATAATGATACTAATAAGTGTTTTCCAATTCCTCCCTAGCTGAAGCCTCTCAGAGGAGAAGTGCACAAACCAGATAAACACCAAGGGGAAAAATACAGGCGTTTTGAACTGCTTAGTTAGGGTTTTATCAAAGTGATGGCTTTTAATTATATTCAAAGACAGTATCTTCCAGAATGCTGGCTCAAGCTAACTTTAGACCTGGAAACATGGCAGATGGAGAAAGACAGAAAGGAAGAGAAAAACAATTAATTACCTACTCACACAATTCAAACCTACCTCCATTTCTTTCTATTTCTAGTAGTTAATGAATTTCTCTGTTTTGAGACTTCCAATTCAGAAGAAATGACAAAAAGATACATTTTAAAATATTTGGCATCTTTAATTTTTAAATTATGTGTGTGCATCTGTGTGAGGGTAAATTGCAAGTCATTGCAGTTGTCCACAGAGGCCAGAGGGTCCCTTGGAGCCTGTGTTAAGGCAGTTGTGAGCCATCTGGCATGGGCGCTAAACACAAGTCCTCTGTAAGAGCAGCACACACCCTTAACCACTAAGTCACCTCTCCAGCTCAAGAAAAGACTTTTAAAATAATCTTAAAAATGTGCATCTGCTAATTACCATTGCAATTCCTCAAATATATGTGCACTCAAATACGACTATTTAAAACCAAATAATTAAAGCTGGACCGACAGTGAACTTTGTTTGTAGCAGAGGAGGACTGGGGTAGAGAAAAACTTGGGTACTTACCCTGTGTGATGACCTAGTAAAGGCTGAGAAACGCTGGGACTCAGGAACAAGACAGACCTAAATGTAGGAAAAACCCATAGAGAAAGTGTGAAAGAATTCAGGAATTTCTGATCTGCACAAACACATTCATGGCAAATCCCTGCAATGGCCTTATTCTGCCGCAGGAAATGTAGTCATGAGAGACACATATAGACAGGAGGAGCCGTAGAGATTTCAGGTACGGGGGACATACTGGACTCTGAATGGGTCACTCCCAAATAGGAGCCCCTGGAAACCACAAAAACAACAAAAGCAGGAAAGTCTCTCTGGCCTTCTCTTATTTTCCACGGGAAAGCAAATCATCACACGCAAAACACGTAGCTCAGCATCCATCCCACACAGCCCTCTATGAATGCTAGCTCCTCATGCTTCTTCTAAGGAGTCTTATTTCTGTTGACAGAGCATTTGATGCCTCTACAGCTGCAGCTGAACTGGCTAATGGAGTCACTGGGCTTCAGGCCTTACATATTGAGTCCAGTCCTCGTCCGTCTGTGTGTACATGTGGACACTTGCTTTCCCAAGGAGAAACTGAGGCTTGTTGAGATATGAGGGGGAAGACTCCTGTGTTCCCGTCAGGCAGGAGGCCATCATTCTTCCTCCAGGGAATTTCCTCAGAGTAGTTCCTTGCCAATCCTTGCAGGGAAGGGAGGGAACATGATACATTGTGAGCCAGCAAAGCAAGCCAATTATACAATAGGATTGTGGTGGAGGAGGCCCTCATGTTCCTTGCATAACCCAGAGCTGAATTCTCTTATTAAGCCAGTGTGGCTTCTTCATGATCCTGTTTCAGAGAAAGAATAGCATCTTATGGCCAGATTACACAGTGGGCCAAGCAGTCACTCCTCCGAAACACTGGCAACAGGTGTGCTTCTAAAGCATTTCTCCAAGGTCAAGGAGAGCCTCCTGGGAACTTAAATGGATGATCATGGAACCTCTCTTCTCTCAGTGTCCCCAGACTTAATGGCCCCTTTGCATCAACAACATGTGCCAAAGCAATTATTTAAAAGGATTTTCTAAATCACAGTTCTCCAAAGTGTAAGCATCTCTGGAATTACGTAACTGTGCCAAGTCTCTATAAAATTCAGTTGTTCTTAATGGACTACACTGACCCAGGAGTACCAAACATGACAGCCAAAGTAGAAACTGTTTTCAACATCTAAATAAGCTTTAAAAATGGGACAAACCAAAGCTAGAACAGACATTACAAGTTATCAGTACTAGAGCACCCACATTACGACTAGCAAGGGCTTCTATATTAACCACCAGCATTAGTAGGCATAAAGAGCCTGCTCTCAAGACTACAGTAGCCAGGGTTCAAGGAAGAAGTCTACAATGAAGTAAAGCTGAGCTTAAGGCTTTTTTATCTGAGGGGTAAAAACTCACATTTATAGTCTTCAATTCTAACTCTCTTGTCCTAATTGTCTATAATTCTCCAGCTCTCATTCCTTAGTTTCAATTCTGTAGTTCTAAATCTTTGGTTCCAATTTTCTGTTTCAAGTCTCTCTTGCTTCTTTGTTTAAATGGCTTAAATACGTTTTTTTTACAGGAGGTTTAGGGCAATAAAAAGTTACAAGAGTCACATCTCATTGGTCATAGCACATTCCTTGGGTTAGTGACAAGGGCAGAGCCATTTACCATGGCAACACAAAGTTTCAAGGTTTCTGGTGCAAGACTGTGACCAGAGACAAGGGACACAGGACCTGTTGAGACAAGCTGTAAAACACAGTTCTTTTATCAGACAGACTTGGCAAGTGAGGAATAGGCATGAATTTTTTAGGTTTCTTTGTGTGAATAACCTTGGTTAGACATTGGCGACTCTGACCTTATGCATATCTGTAAAGTTGTTAACTTAAGATCTATTTACAGAAACATTTTGTCTAGTTTGAACTTTCTCTGAGGTGAAAATGAGCTAAGTGTGTGTAGTTTGAGTAAAAGGAACAAAACAGGCTTTTCAGTGTCTTACAGTCCTCCTGGGACAATAGATCTAGTTATGAAGCATATACTAGTATATTTTCTATATATTAAAATCATATAGCTTAATGGGAAACCATCTTCCTGACAATCCACAGGTAAATGTGCCATAAAATTGAGAGGCAATCATGAGATTATACATGCATATTATATAAAGTGTACACTACAGTGCAAGTATTGGGGAGACACCATAACTGCTTTATCAAATGTGAAATTACAGATTGGAACAACAGCTTCCAGAGTCAGTGGTCCTGTAGGCCCTGACTAGCCAGGATTCTCCTCCATCAGAGAATCATTCCTCTGGTGGGTTGACTTCTGAACACTAATTATCACATTCTGTATAATTCCACAGCCCTTGACACACTAGTGTGTATTTTGAAGTACAAACTAAAGAACCCTTTTTAAAGTACTAAGATTGGCTTTATGTACACTTCCCAATGGTGTGTTGGTCAGTGTTTAGTGATCAGCTCTCTGGACAACAGGGAAACTCTGATTGTAGCATTTGCTCATTTTCATGGGCTACCTACCTCATTCTCTTGCACAAGCTTTAGTTGTCTCCTCTGGAAAGGAAGACTGTATGTGCATAGTAGGAGGAGGCTTGATTAAATGTATAAGGTCAGAAGTCCAATGGTTCAAAGAGCCAATTCACCTGCATAGTGTCCCATTAAGAACGAGCATCATACCAATGAACACAGTGTGTAGAGGAAGTACAGGCAACTTTCCTCATGAGTGGCTGTAAGTCACTGCCAGCATGCCACTCACCCTGCTGAACACGCGTGAAATGGCTTTTGAAGGTGATGCCATGTGACTCAAAAGCTTATCCCAGAAATATGGTATCAAAGATAGTCTAGAAATTGTAGAGGGGTACATGCATAAAAATGTTTGTCACAGGTAGTTTATAACATCAAAAAATTTTAAAACTATTCTTCATGGATGCAGTGGCAGGGGCCCCACTTTTGTTCATACATTCTGCCCCACCCCCAACACTGTGGGGGATCTCTGAACTCCTCAGAATGCTGGATACTTGGAAGCACACAGTCTGTGTTCAAACTTCATCCACTTAGTAATGTAAATTTAAGGTCCTCCTTGTCATTTTGTTTTGGGTTTGGTTTATAACAGCCTTACGGTCTAGTCCAAACTGACCTTAAACATGCAAACACCCAGCCTCAGGCTCCTGGATGTGGATTACAGTTGTGCGCCACCAGGTCTATTTCTTCCCATTTTAGGACTTAATAATTCATTCCTTTTTATCACCAAGAGGTGAGACAGTATTCTAACTCTTTTAGTTCCCTTCTCACTTATAATAGGAAGGTATGTTTCATGCAGAATATACGTTTATTTTTTTCCTAGCACATAGTAGCTAGTCAACTGAATATTTCCTTTTTCATTAGCTGAGATGTGGTAGCTGAATAATGTCTTCCTTTACACCAAAGATATCAATGCCATAATCCTTATAAGTGTATTATATTGTCCAGAAGAGATTTTACAAACATGATGAAGTTAAGGATCTGGAGACGGTTGTCCTTGGATATCTACTGAGCCCTCTGCTGTTGTTCATTTCTGGCCTCCCAAAATTAAAATAATCACACCAAAACTATACTATTTTCAATAATGTTTGGCCAATATCTTAAGTGTATTTCTAGCTAGCTCTTACATCTTAAATTAACCCATTTCTATTACTCTATGTATCACCACATGGCTGTGGTTTACAAGCAAGTTTCCACCGTCTGTCTCCTCCCATGGCAGCTACATGGTGGCTCACTGACTCCACCTTCTTTCTCACAGCATTCAGTTTAGTTTTACCTACCTAGCTCTATTCCACTCTACTGCAGGCCAAAGAAGTTTCTTTATTTATTAACCAATAAAAGCAACACATATACAGAAGGACTTCCCACACCACCCTGTAAACTGAAATAGGAAGGGGATATGAAGGTCAAAGTCAGACAGAATTATGTGATAAGAGAATCTGAAAGCAGAATGATGTGGTCAAAGGCATGTGGAAAGACTCTAAAAGTAGGGAAAGGTATTTGATGGAAAGTTTCTTCTCCAGAGCCTCCAGAAGGAATGCACTTCTGACATAGATTTTAGCCTTGTAAGACTCAGTGACTCCAGCTCTGCCCCCAAGAATGGAAAGATAATTTATGTTTTCAACCACAATAGCAGCAAGAAGCAGACACAGATGACTAAGCTTCATGTACCCTTTCATTTCCTTCCTGCAAGTCTTCCTTAAGCTTAGAAATTTTAAAGTGACATTTCCCAGAATCTGTGACATCAGGGATCTAGCCATCAACATAATCCCATTTAGATGCATCTGTGCTTATTTTAGAGAGCAGAGTGAATCAGAGATGAATTAACCAATTGACCATATTTCACTAGGAAAACATTTGTGGGACAAATTCTGGTGGCAAATCCTGGGAATCAGGAAGCAGTTGATGGGGAGGCAGTACAAATTCCCAAATCCCCAGTAGCCTTCTGACTTTTCACCTTCCTGAAAGAGGTAGCTGTTCTCCCAGTTGGTATGCTCCACCGTGTCCTAGGGTTCTCCTAAGGGGTCAGCCTAGACGTGCCCTGCCCACATCCCCAATTACCTATACAGTTAACTCAGTGTCCTCAACTTCTTTCTGCTTAAAATAACTACAGCTGTCTTTCTTTGCCATATCAAAACCTGGAACAATGGATTCTGAAGTCTTACTCCATCCCTGGGGAGGTGGAAGGTTCCTACTAATGGATATGACCTTGATGGTCTCAGGAACCAGTGACTCTAACACATCTAGTGCAGCCTCAGGATCCCACAACTCTCCTTGTCACTGCTGTGTTACACATTTTATTTGCTTTTCTTTAACCAGATCTTCTTGAGCTTCAGTTTTCCTCTTAAGGTCCGACAACATAATAGCAGTTTTCATGGGTCCACACAATAGAGATTGCTGTCAAAAACTTAAACAGAGAGTTAGGGAGATGGCTCAATCAGTAAAAATGCTTACTGCTCAACCATAAGGACCTGTGTTCAGGTCCCCAGCATCCACATTGAAACTCAGGAATGGTGGTAAATGCTTATAATCCTTGCTCTGGAGACGTGGATGTAAGGGTGTGCCTGGAGCTCACTGGCTAGCTGATTTAGCCAAATGAGTGAACTCTGGGTTTAAGGACAGACCCTGTCTCAAAGAAGTTAAGGTGTACAGCCATCAGAGAAGATAAGCACCATCACCTCTGGCCTTCACACACAGATATACTGGCAATACATGCATATATCACACATAAAACATGTACACATGCATATACCACACAAACACATAAGAATATTTAGAGACACTGTGTAAGGTAATGTCCCTTAATCTTGTAAAAATAATTTTGAAAACCACAATGAAGGGAAAATTCGTGATTGGCAGGCTCCAAGAAAAAAGGACATTTATTATTCCTCTCCCTTTGAAAGTTCAGCAAAGCTTGAGAACTCTATTTACATTGATTTGGACCCACAATTCTGAAAGATGGTCTTTTGCATATGACACTTCATTCACATGAATGATTGCACTATATATATATATGTATATATACATATATATATATACACACACACTATGACTGTCTTCAGAAGAATTCAGATTTTCCAGAAATCATTTGGAATTTTAAAACTTTAATCTACATTATCATACTTTTCAAAAATGGCTTTTTAAAAGCACATACAGAGTAATAAGTTATGGGGAAATCAAGGTCAGTGGAATTTAAAGGCTTAGTTAAAGATACAGATGAGTAAGGTTTAGTTAAACTTAAGCTGCTTTCTGTAACTCTATCCTGCTCTGGGCATTTTGACTTGTTCTTTAGTCCCTCATTTTTTAAAGGGCATAGACAGAAATTGACATTATTTTCCTAAACAGAGCCACGTATTTAGTGTTTTGGGTTCTAAGCACATCTGATCTCTGTTGCTGCTATTGAGTTCTGTCCTTGTAGTTACAGAAGTGGTTAAGACACAAAGATGAGCACAGCTATTGTTCAACAGAACTGCATTTGTGAGCCCTGAAATTTGGATTCCGTACTGTTTTCCCAAACGCACTATATTCTACTGTTCTGTTGACATTTTATCAACCATTTGAAAATGGGCATGCAATAGTTCTGGTCCTCCATCTTGTCCAAATTCTCAGTGCAATGAAGATGTGGTTGTGCAGCCAGAATGGAAATCTTGCCTTCTGATTTCTGGTGTTTCCCAGTAGAGGAGCAGTGAGTTTTCTTTGGCTTTTCTTCCAGGGCACACACAGGTCTTTCTCCTCGCACACACACATACACCTTCGCTGATTTCTAAACATCACCGAAGCTTTCTCTGATAACATCAAATTACTGCCTGCTTAAAGGAACAAGGTAGTCAGAAACCATGGGAACGCAGACTCCCCTCCCTCCTTCCTCCAGAGTTCCTCCTCTCAGACTTTTTCTCCTTCTTCAGAACCGTGTTATTCTTCCATTTCTCCAGAAAAGAGATGTGATGTCACTGGCTGTCACCTCACCAGTTACACAGAATTGAGTTACCGAATGCACAGACCCCAAAGAGGCCTTTTTGGCTGCTGGGTAAAGGGGCTTTAGAGTGCCCTGGCATAGTGTAAGGTAAATCAACTGCAATGTGCTATGTCATCAGAGGGTGAGGACAAGGTAATAAGACAAGGAGCTTATTGCCCTGTGTTGCCCAAGCCTCCCCACTCACAGTGATGGAGCCATCTACTTCATTGGGCAGATGTTCCCTAGGGCTGATGGGGCATGTGTCAATACCAACGGCTCAGTCATTCTTTGGCAAAGACTTACATCGTCACCACTGCAGCTTTGTGGCAGTCCTAGCAGAGCCAGCATTTAGCATCTGAATCAAAAGTCCAGGTTTTTTTCAGTATCTTAAAGAAAGCTGAAATTGATTTTAAGAGCATAGAGAATTTTCTCACAATCAATGAATCTCAAGAAAGTGAAAAATGGAGAGATTCAGCTTGAGGGAGGAGACTAAAAGAGCATCTTGAAGACAAATGACTGTTGTCGTCTTTTTAAATGTCATAAAGATTAATAAGGCTATATAACATAATCACAAGAGGAATGAGTCACAGCCTTATGATGTCACCAGGATCCATCTTTATCTGACCACTTTGCTAATTGAAAAATTTTGTAATCCTAACATGGTTTCAATTTCTAACATACAGACGTTCGCTTTTAAGCTTTACAAAAATCTTAGTAACATTTCCAAACAAACACAAATACCAGTCTCCATAAGAATGAAGACAGGGAGAACTATGGACTCGCTAGCCATGTTTCCAGTCCTATGTTCTTTGTCTATATTGTCTCCACATTCTTGGCACAAAAATAACAGACTGAGGTCTGCCAGTTTCCAGTGCCTGACTTTCTTCTGTTATGAATCCTGTGTCATTATTGCAGATAATGAAACAGTTACCAGAAGCCTCTCATTCATGTTTCTGCTTTGATGGTGGTGTTCACACTCAGAAAGATTTTTCAGCCAAGAATTCTTTATGTAAATTGAACAGTTTGGCCATCAGTGATCATTAATGTCATATCTAAGAAACAATTCTAGTGGGTATTATTTATCAAAGGGAGCCAAAAATGCCATTATGGTCCTAGTGGGTATTATTTATCAAAGGGAGCCAAAATGTGCCATTATGGTCCTAATTACAATATTTACTCAGATGGTCATATTTATCCACAACAGAACATAATGCCAGGCATCTGAGGCAACAAGGCCCAGTTCTGTGGAATGTGCCCGTCTTAATTAGGGTTTCTATTGCTGTGATAAAACACCATGGCCAAAAGCAGCTTGAGAGGGAAAGGGTTTATCCCACTTTACTGTTTCCAGTCAAGACTTCAAACAGGATTCCTCTAAACTCTCTGGTCATTTGGGCGCAGGGCCCTGCCCAGGTACTGGATTTTTTCCCAGCCCAGCCCAGCTCCCCCTTCCAGCTGCGGGGTCCTAGGACCTCACAAAGCAGCAGGCTCCAG
>JAQHUG010000105.1:3458737-3469194 GCA_028555095.1 Dicrostonyx torquatus | reverse complement strand
ATACATAGATAGATACATAGATGAGATATATACATAGACAGATTATAGATAGATAGATGAGATATATATGTAGACAGATTATAGATAGATGATAGATAGATACAGACAGATGATAGATAGATAGATAGATAGATAGATAGATAGATAGATAGATAGATAGATAGATAGATAGATGAGAGACAAACAAAAAAGGTCAAGAATCCAAGAAGCCTGGGACCTCATAAGAAAATAGGGTGCAATGTCTCAGGATGACAGTAGCATCAACTAAAGGGCAAGCATCCCATTTCTCTTCCTTTGAGAAGAGGAAGGAAGGGATACCAGAATGCTTGATGGCTTTGATCCAGTGGGGAAGAAGCCTACTGAAGGATACAAAAGATACCCAAGAGGGGAATGTAGGATATTCTCACATGTATGCAAGTTTTTAAAAGTAACAACCCAATCTCCCGTACCACAAGGAAGTAAGAATTTCAGAAAATAAATGTCACTCCCAAATGGGAGATGTGGGAATGCCTTGGAGGAAGGGAAAGGCAGGGAGGAAATGATGCAATTATATTAAAATATTTAAAAAGGAAGAAATTTAAAAAGATAATTGCCACTCATATTTAAAAAAGAAAAACCTTGAAAATTTATAACTAAATTTTATTACATTGAAAAAAAACTTGGCTTGGTATTAACATTTAAAAGATCCTATAATAATGAAAGTACTGAATGTTAGTTTAATCAAGAAACTCTCTGAGGGACAAAGAATGGAAAGGAAATGACATTTAAGAGGGTAAAAATTTCAACTATTGTAAATGGAAATGAATAAATAATGTTACAATGATAACAAATCAAGGACATCATTTTAGCATAACCTTAAGTGCACAGATCAATATAAAAGATAGCTACAATAGTTAAAGCCTTTGCCCCTGGGGGTACAGCTGGGGTGGCAGTGTGACAGGTGCACAGGTCCACTAGAGGTCACAGCAGCTTTGGATTTAGTTGATTTTTTCCGAATCTTTATTTTTTAAAAAAGTATTTTGACTTTTAAATATTTTTAAAGTTTTCCGTCAAACTTTCCCGTGATCCTTCAGAGAGCTGATTCTTCTCCCACCATGTCCCCTAATCCTCTTTATTACAGCTTTCTGCTTTTCACAGCTGTTAGGTTCTGTCAGACTTCCCTACTTACATGGCACCTACCCACAGCCACACCTGACTCCAGCTGGCACCAAGAACAGTCCAGCCAGAGGGATGTGAATAAACACCTTCCCCCAGAGAAGCAGCAATCATTCCAGACCTCACTATAGACCCTCCCCAAGTCTTGTCCTGTAAGCAATTGGTTGCTGTTAACCCACTTTCAGTCCTGCAAGCAGCTGGTTGCAGCTAACCCATTTCCGGCCTTCTCCTTCCTCCTGCATCCCATCTGGGCATCAGTCTAATGGATTCTCTTCTGCAGAAGTTCCTGACTCCACTCCCCACTGCCATGTCTTGCTATAATTATAGCTACTTTCTGATGACCAAACTTCATAGTTACAATTGGCTCCTCTGAGTTTTAAGGTGGACTGAACTTCTGTAGTAAGAAGGCTGCTTGTTAGCTTCCTGGCTGCTTGGCAGCTTAGACCCGAAATAATCACACAGAAACCATATTATTTAAATCACTGCTTGGCCAGTTGGCTCTAGCATCTTATTGGCTAACTCTTACATCTTAATTTAACCCATCTCCATTAATCTGTGCATCACGATAAGGTTGTGGCCTACCAGCAAAGTTTCAGCATGTCTGTCTCCAGTAGCAGCTCCATGGCTTCTCCCCAACTCTGCCCTTCTTTCTCCCCGTATTCAGTTTAGTTTTTTCGGCCTAGCTCTGTTCTACCCTATCAGGCCAAGGCAGTTTCCTTATTCATCAGTGGTATTCAGGGCATACAGAGCAGAATCCCACATCAAACTTCCAACAGTTTTCCTTCTACTCCTCCACCAACCAGGCACTCACAGGTCTCGCACCCTCTCATACTCCCAGCAGAAACCGAGATCCTGCTGTTCTGCCTGAGTTCCCAGCATCACAGTCTGCACAGACTCCTTCAATTAAGTCTCTTAAATATTCGTTCTAAGGCTGTGTTGTGGTCTACACCTGTAATCCCAGCACTTGGGAGGCAGAGGCAGAGGCAGAGGCAGAGGATCTCCATGAGTCCAAAGCCAGTGTAAGCAGCAGAGCAAGGCTTAAAAAAAATAACATAGATGCTTCTTCTTGCAGTAGAAACTAACTAACAGAGAGACCCGCAGCTGGACAATGTGAACAGAGAGACTTTGGAGCACTCAGTCCTAAATGGGATGCCTTTATCAGACCCCTCCCCTCAGGGCTCAGGAGTTATGTGGAAGGGGAAAAGAAAGATTGCTCTTGGAGGTGGTAGTAGGAGGTTCCAAGGAGGCAGTGCCTTCCAGATACAGCAGGATGGATGGACCTATGAACTCATGGACTTTGAGAGCACACTCATCACCTGCACAAGTTCAAAATAGACCCAGCACTGATGAGGGGAGGTGGGCACCCCTAACCAAGAAGCTATTTACAACTGATAACTGGGTGCTGGGGAGATGGCTCAGAGGTTAAGAGCACCGACTGCTCTTCCGGAGGTCCTGAGTTCAATTCCCAGCAACCACATGGTGGCTCACAACCATCTGTAATGAGATCTGGTGTCCTCTTCTGGCCTGCAGGCATGGAGGCTGAACACTGTACATAATAAATAAATAAATCTTAAAAAAATGTTTCCGAAGGGTGGAGACTTCAAACAACTGATAACTGCTGGGAAAGGGGCTATCAGTTTTTTTTTTCAGAGATGTGCCACTGGGTATACCAACCACACTGGGAAAGGCCTTGTGCCCACGAGTAGTTTGTCAACACAGAATGGACTCCCATGTGGACATTTTTTGTCTTATTTTCTTTATTGTCTTTTTTCTCCTTTTTTTTTTGCCTTATCTGTTTTTATTTTTATTTTTGGTTGTTTTTCAGAGAGAGAACACATGAAGTTGAGTTGGTAGGGAGGTGGAGAGGATCTGGGAAGGGTTGGGGGAAGGAAAAAAAAAATACCAAAAATATGAAAAAAATTAATTATTTAATCTATTAAGACCAGAGCTGACTGTTCACTCTCTTTCTGGGACTTTGTTTGTCAATAGCATCAGAAAAAGAGCTGGAATTTTTCTATCTAAATACTGTGCTTACCTCCATAGGCCTAGTACTGAGTTAAGTACTTAGACCAATTCAGTAAGTTTTTGTTACTAAACAATAACTCCTTTGGTTCTTTTCTAGTTAGCATCTTTTGTGCCCTCATCAGCTGGTACCTTCACCTCCATCTCCTCTAGCCCAGCACATTATTTTAAGCTGTTCCAGTTACACAGAAGCAGTTGTGTGTGCAGTTTTGCATTATTCACCCTGACTGGGTGTCATCTGGGGTTTCTTACTCATTTTTTGCTTCTCAGAGCCTGGTTTAAACACAAACTGTGGTAGATCATCTTGGATACTCTCCTGTTGCTGTATTACAGGATCGAGTCCACAATGGTGGAGTAAAGGAACAGTTGAGAGCTCACATCTTGATCCACAACCATTAGCAGGAGGGAAAAGGGAGAAGGGGGAGGGGAGGGAGAAAACTTGCCCTGGGGATTACAGAAGACTTTTGAAACCTTAAAGTCTTCCCCCAGTGTCACACTTTCTCCAGCAAGGCCACATCTCCTTCTCAAAGAGTTCCACCAACTGGGGAATTCAAGTATATGAGCCTATGGAGGTCCCTTCTCATTGGAAGCACCACATAGACGTTCACCAAATGCTTATTGAAAATATAACTCTGATTAAAACGCTGAGAGGATAAACAATCCATTTCTGAAAATCTCAATAAAGCCTCAGAGGCATTTTTCCACCCATTAAATATTAATATGAAAGGCAGCGAATGCTTCCCGTAGAACTGTCATCTGTTCTTTCAGAAGCTCTGTCTCATTCCAGCGTGAAGGAACAAGATTGCTTAGTACATGTTTGCATGCCCGTCAATGTCAAAATGTCCAAGCAGTGCAGTTTATCAAGGTCATTGTGAGAGAAGCCAGCTTTAATCAGCACTGTACCTTATGATCATAAGCTGCCAAGACTTCCTAATAAGAGAGGCCTCCCCAGATAATTTTCCTTTAAAATGGTACCCCAGGTCCTCCTCCATCATCATCGGAATGCCCTGTCACTGTTTCTGCTCCTTGATCTTCTCTAAGGTGCTAAACTACAACCTACAGCCAAGGACCCTCACCTGAACCTAGGCAGCCAGTCTATTTGAAGCATTATGGGCCACACAAGACCTTACCTCAGCTATGAACATAGTCTCTTTGGGCCGGGGGTAAACAGGTAGGCACACTTATGCAAAACTTTGAGCTATAGCCTTAAAATTTGTGAATCTTACTGTACATAAACTGCATTTAGTAAAGTTTTCTTTAAGAAGTACTGGGGTATAGCTGAATATTTGAGAGGATGTTTAACACATGTGGTTCTAGGTTCAAGTCCCAGCACCACAAAAATATTAAAAATTACAGCTGGCGAGAGGGCCCATTGGCAAACCAAGGCTGAAGACCCAGGCTTGATTCCAGGGAGATGCACACACACAAACACACATACACACAACTCACACACACATACACACACTCATACACAGACATACACACACCAAATGTAATAATAATTTTAAAGCATAAAAATTAAAGAGTTGTACAAATAAAATGTGCGGCCAAAAGTCCCACAAAACAGTACAGGCTATTCCTATTGCTATTGCTCTTGGTTTCTCCCAGAGCTTCGTGATGAGACCCTATTAGTAAAACACCATACTCTTTTGTGATATGGAGATGGAGAATTCATGTTGGAACAGGGCTGGAAGCTTCTTCCTCACTAACTTGCAATCTTCAGTGCCAAAAGGTACTAAGTGTGCTGCTGGGGGAGGAAAACCATCAACAGCCTTACCCTGCAAGTTACAGCAATGACCTGCCAGGCAAGATGAGCCTCTCAGTGAAAAAAATCTCATGATTGTTAAGGGTATAACCAGTCTCCTGACTAGATTTGAAGCCTACTCTATAGGAGAGACTTATACCTGGTACTGGGAACCTGGTCCAGGCCCTGTTCAGGGGGTACTGCTATTGTTTTGCTAATGGTCACATTGTCACAGCACCTGCTAAACTAATTACGTATATATTCATAGATTAAATTCGTGGCCAGTCATCACCAGCAAAACTTTCTGACCGCCCTGGTGGCAGTTAATGCGGAAAGCCGTAACTGACCAAAATGTTGGGAATAAGTGATAGTGGAATGCATGACCCCCAATGAGACATCCTGCACTGCCCCCTCCAAGGCTCAGGGAGCATGACAGAAGAGGGAACAGAAAGAACCAAGAGCCAGAAGGCGGAGGGATACAAAGCAAAAGCATGTCTTCTGCACGGGATCTGGGCACTCGGCTCATTAACTCGCCACACCTGTGGTACTATACAAACCCTGCCCATGACTGGCCCCTTTGACCTTTCATCAGGTATGGCTTGGGGAGCAGACCAGCACCACTAGAACAACTAAGGAAAAGCCCCACTGTTGTTCCCAGACTCCACCATGTCTTGGAGCTGAGGCCACCCTTTCCACAGTGTGTTCCCCACCTGTCACTGTTCATGACCAGGACAGGAGGCAGGCCATTCCTGGGAGAGACAGCACTCCTCTGATGTGCTCTGAGTGTGGCTCCTGGGGTAGCCTCTGCAAGGCCTTCTCAGTACCACAGCTGTCTGCCACTGCAGTCTGACATTCCCCAACTGACCCCGCCCATCCCGAGTTTCCTCCCAGTATTTCCTGAGTATATAATGCCACACTTGCTTCTTGGGAGCCCCAAATGAACACATCCACTAATGAAAAGAAGAGATCAAGTTAACAAGCCATACAGCAGGAAAAAAGATCACCCACCTATTAAGAACTATTTGTGCTATTAAGAACACATAATTGCTCCGTACAAGCTACATACGGCCACTCTCTTAAACTGATACTCACTGTGATGTCCAAGGATTGAGTTCTCTTTGGAGCAACTGACTGACTTTCCAGTTATTGAGAACTGCTACCAGGCCTCTCACCAAAATTGACAAAAATCTCAAGACAAATGAATTAATGGTCTCAGTCATTGTCTGCTCTAAAGGGCACACTAATAAGATTGTTGAGGGAAGAAATCAGGTCACAGAGAACAGGAGGCTGAACCTTGAGGGACTGACTGTGCCTGGCTCGCTCTGGAAGCGTCTCACCTGATTTCATTACTTAAAGCAACTGAGCCTATCACACTCCGCCGAGAGGGAACACAGTGTCTGACCATGGCTTAATATCATCACGCCTTGCCAATAAATCCTGCAGCTCGCGTTTGAAGAGCAAGCACTGCTATGGTCTGGGTGTGGTTTGATTCTTAGGGATCCATCCCTGTCCTGGGAGACAGTGAGCGAGTCTTTAAGAGCTAGCTGCTCTGAGGTTTTAAGTCACTGCAGGCAAGCTCTTGAGAGGAATTAGCACAATGGTCCTGGGACCTCAGCATCTCTCTGGCTTCCTTTCTCATTGTATCTAACACAACCCCCCACCATTGTGAAGCCATCCTCCCTGAGTTCCTCATCAGAGCCAATGTCAGCATCAGCATCATTTTTCCTGAGCATAATCCTATTTTCTTTATAATACAGCTCCAGATATTCATCATGCTAATGGCAGTCAGACTAATTATCCATATGAGAATTGACTTTGTTATCACAGAAATGTGGCTTAAGATTGGCTCAACATATCATAAACTCTCTCTCTTTCTCTCGTTTTCAGACAGAGTCTGTGCATGTAGCTCTGGGTTGTGGGGAGCCGCGCCCGCTATTCGCCATTGCAGGATGGCGCCCATATCCTGTGTTCCCGGGTAATGAACGGGTGCATTGCGCATGTGCGAAGGGTTTTTCCACCTCGTCCCATCCCGCCTATCCCGTGGCGTCATCTCGTACGATGGGTTGCAGCCAGCCAGGGGCTGGCGCGTCCTAGGCGAGGAGAGGCCTCTATTTAAGGGAGGGGTTTCCCCGCCTCTGGGTCTCTGCTCTGGAAGCTTATGCTAGAAGCATTAAAGCTTACTGCAGAAGGATCCTTGTTGCGCGGGACACTGGGTGACCTGGAACTCACTAGACTAGTCATTCCTGGAGCTCACAAGTCTCAACCTCCCAACCAATGGGATCACAGGCTCTCCCCAAGGATGCAGCTTTACTCTGAGAGTTTCTGAAAAGCCATGTGGTTCTTCCACCTTCCTAACACCAAGACAGAATGTACAAGTGCCTTGGATCATCTTCTTGTTGAGGTGTTCATGCTTTACCACCAAACAATTTTGTAAAACCAGGAAAAAAGGGACTCAGATAATCAAGACGTTTGTAGAGAAAGAAAATATGGATTAGCAGTTGAAGAGAAGCCTCCCTCTGTAATAGGCATCCTCTTCTAACAACAAGCAAGTCACCCATTCACTTCTCACACTAATTCACTCAGCACCCTTTAGTCTTGGGCTTCTAATCCCTCGTCTTTATCTTCTTTCACAGCCAAGAATGTTCCTTCCCACTCTCCATCATCAGAGAATGCTTCATGCTCCTAGTGACACAAATGCACATGCTCACTGCCATCCACACAAGATGTACTTTGCCTTTCTATTTATTTAGATGGATGAAGACTACACTTTCAGGGATCATTTCTATAGTTTGATACTAGATGGATCATCCATGTTTCTCTCTAAAGCCAGCTCCTACATACTTACATTCTCAAGGCTTTTAGTAACAACATCCGCTTCATCTGACCTTTATTATTCATTTCCCCCATGGCTCCTGGGTCAAGTCTAGCATACTAATATGCCATTGTTTAACAGAGCTCCCAGAAAATACAACAATAACCTAACTCATTAACAGCAAAACAAACAAACAAAAACACCTTATATTCCTCCCACCACAGAAAGTGCCACATATATGTGCTTCCATGCACAGCCCAGGAAAGCTGGCTATTGTGTCTCAGTCTGTCTCCTCATTGTCCCTCCAGTGAGACTTCTTCCTACATCAGCAGTGCTCCAGCCTTGACAAAGTGAACAGTGACCCCAACACTGCCGACACCTCCCCATTCTCGGCTGAGGAAAGCTTCCTCTGTTTAGCTGCTTAGGACCCAAATTCTCCCTTCTTTCTCTTACTTCCTCATTCATTTTGTAATTTATTCTTATTAATCCTATCTCCAAAATATATATAGACCTGGACACTTCCCATTTTTGTTGCTGCTCCAAACCACGGCCATGGCTATCTCTTCTCAGGGCTTCTGTAACTGGTTAGCCCACTCCTAACTTTTACCTTTCAATCCTAACATAGCAAAAATTAATTTGTGTATGAATGTGTGCATGTGTGTGTATGCAGGTGTGTGTCCATGTCTGCATGTGCACGCAGCGGCCAGAAGAGACCTCAGACTGGCATTCCTCTGTCCACAAGATTCTGGTGTTGCTGTTTTGTTTGTTTGAGGCAGATTCTCACCCTGGTCTGGAACCCAGCAATTAGACCAGGCTGACTAGACAGCAAACCCCAGAAATCTGCCTGCCTCATCTCCCCAGCACTAAGATTACAAGTACACCCACTATGCCCAGTTTTTTTTTTAAAGCTTCAGTTTTGGAGATCAAATTCACTCCAATCTGCATATTAATACAACGATAAATTCAAGATTGCCCTTTCACCCAACTCATAAGATACAAGTGACACTCTTGACATTAGCGGAATTACATAGTATATATTATTGCTCAGTTCTCTTCCAACTTTAAAATGTCCATAAAATGTGGTCTGGTGCTTATACGAACTTCTCATTTAAACTTCATTTATTTCAACTCCTGCATTATACTCCACAAAAAAGGTATACAATACCTCATCAACAAAGATGTTTCATATAATCTGTTTTGCACAGCTACTTAAAGTCTCCAAAGCTTTAAATTCTACACAGGAACACATCTCTTTCTGGGAAGAACACCTAAGAATACAGTTACCAGGTTAAAGCATATAAGTATTTCTAAGATATTGAGAAAATGCCTTCCACAAAGATGTTGGCCATGTACTTACCTACATGTGACTCTTTACATTATCTTAGTATTGGATATTAGTAATTAATAGACCCATCCTTGTCTAAAGGTGTGAAATACCACCTTTATTATAGTTCAGCTGACTGTATATCCCAGAACCATATTTTGCCCCTTTGGTCTATTTTGTGTTGTTGATTGAAAAACAAATACCTCCCTTTTAAAAATTGTCTGCCAGCTAGTCTTGGTTTTTGCTTGTTTTTACTTTTCCATTCATTCTTAAGAATCAGATTGTCACATTCCAGTCCTGTAAAATCCTGACTGGTTGTCAGATGTATACAACCTGGGGAGAAGATGACATATATAATACTGAACCTCTTCGTCCCCCCTTCCCCAGCCTCTGGCCCATCATTCCAGCTGCTTCTGAAAGCTAATCCACTATCACAACCCTCGCATAAACTACATCGGGTCATGACCTGTCAGCTCTCTATGTACCATTAGATTCAATTTGCTTATATTTTTTTTAGAGTTTCTGACGTAAATGTTCATGAGAGAGATAAACTTTCTTGTCCTTCTGCTGTAATGTGTGCAGATTATGAGGTCGATGCTGCATCAGTTGTGACGTTTTCCTTTTTTCTGTCTTCCCTAAAAGACATTGTATTGAGTTTGAGTTGTCTCAGTGGCAGTGAGAACCCACACAGACCATGTGGATTACATTTCCTATAGCAATATCATACAAATTCTGCCTTTCTAATTATTTTTCTCCACCTAAATCTTTAAACTTGGTATGAGCTTGCTCCTATCCTTTTGCTATTTTAGGGTCTGTACAGCCCTCCACTGTTACTCCCAAATCACATATCTTCACTTCACACTCCTTGTTTCTTGACAATAACAGAGCTTTCAGATTCTCCAGGAAGTCTAATGGTTGGCCTGGGTGAGCCTTGTTCAGAGTGCCACCTACCCTTCTTCTGCAAAGTAGGGGACCTAGGAATGCATGCTGGCATGGTTGATCTTGTGAGTCTGTCTGCAGATGCAGCATGAACTTCAGAGAGCTGCACTTTTGCAGTTTATTTGAATGCTGCCTTCCCCTTGACTGCTCAGCCCCTCCCAACGCCAACTACACCCTTAGCTGATGCTCCTCAGCTGTGACGCTGTTACACACAGTTACAGCTGTGCCTCCAAGTGTCGTAAGCAGTGTGGCTGCTGGTCTGCTTTCTCTGGTTACTTTGTTTTGCTTTTTCTAGTGATTTCTGCCTTAGGAAAACTTTCAAGAATGGAAATAAGAAAATATCATATCTAATCTACGTTCTAAAGACCATGTGATTATTATGGTCTACTTGGTAGGATTTAAATGAGATACATTGCATGAGTACACACACACATATAGTTTTACACACACACACACACACA
>JAQHUG010000105.1:3401886-3408589 GCA_028555095.1 Dicrostonyx torquatus | reverse complement strand
ATACAAAGGTTTTGTATTGTTAACTCAACCTTCCCAGAAAAACTCCCTTGGAAAGCTCCATCTAGTGGCCTCTTGGAAGTCACTGCTGGTGTTTTGTTTTTTCTGCAAGGAGTCTAAAAATGTCTTTTTATATTTAGACCCAAGAGTTCTATTATTGAGGAAAAAGAACAGAACAACTACCCAGTAGATAATCAATAGAGTTCCTTGTGGAATAACAGCAGAACACTGTGAGCCCCTGAATATTTGAGACTTCTCATTTTCTGCCTCCTCAGGGCAACAGGCTGTATGCTGTATGCATCTGTTGATGTCTTCCTTTGGAAAAGTGCACTTCCTAAGAACTGTGTGGAGCATTCCTTCTCTTATTTTCCTATCTCCATTTCAACCCACATACTACCCGAATGTCAATCTTGGACTCCATCCTAAGAAAACAGATGCTGCCTGCATACTCAGAATTCCCTTCCTACAGAGAATATACTGCACACATCCATATCTGAACTTGTAGGCACCTAGATATCTGCCATTAAGTGGTCTCCGAGAGCATGAGGACACTGAGTGCTCCAGGTAGCTCAGTGACCGCCTAGGGACTCTCCCAGTTTCAAGGAGCCAAGTACTTTTTGAGGGAGTGTGATAGTCTCTCCTGAATCCAGTCCAGCATTTGTTATAGTATCTCATGGGCTCATTTAAAAACACAAACACTTAGGAAACTTTGCAGTTTCTGCAGATTGGTTCTATTCTCAACGGTGTCATACCTAGTAAGAGAGACCGCCAAAAGTGTATGTAGAGACACTATGGAAGATGGTGTATCAACTCCTGGCTTCAACTGTTAGTACAAACAAATGAGCAAGTCTATCCTACAAGCCTATTACCTCTTTCTCTCCCTGGAAAAGGCATTGGGTTTCTCTACTCTTGTAGATGAATGTGATAAAGTAGTCCCACAATAGCTCAGAAATGAGTATAACAAAAGTTTCTTTATTTAGGAGTAGACTCACTGATCCACAGTCCTCTGTGGGGAACAGGAACCAAATCCCGTAGCAGCAGCAGAGAAAAAGAGAGGGGGGAGGGGGAAAAAGGAGGGAGTACCCATTTCTCCATCTTGTTTTTATAGTACCCCAAGACCACGCCCAAAGTGGTCCAGCATCTCAAAGGCCATTGGCTGAAGGAGTTCCCCACAGCATATTCTCTCTTTGGGATAAAAATGTCTCCAGCTATACTCTCCTAGACTGTATCTAACTATTCCCTCTGCTGTTTTCATCTCTAGTGCTACTCTCAGATGCCCAGCTTCCTGGAGTTGCTCTTTGATGAGAAGACCCTACCAGGACCAACTGAGATCCCTTTGTCTTTCCTGTTTGGGTCACAGCCATGATCACCTCTAACCATTGAGTAGTCTCCTATATTTACTCCTTTTGGTGGATATAGAAACTTAGTAAGTCTGTCAATACTTGTTCATAGGTGGAACTTCACCATTAAATCCTGGATTCCTCCCAAACTTTAAATCGCTAGCAGTGCATAAAGATATTTCCCGCATTCTTAATTCCATCTTCTCATTATATAAGTAAATTACCTGAGGTCATAGTCATGAATCTTAGTGAATATCATAATTCAAGAACAGGAACTAGCAACTGGGTGTTGTGGTCCACACCTTTAATTCAGTACTTGAAAGGCAGAGGCAGGTGGATCTCTGTGAGTTTGAGGCCAACCTGTTCTACATTGCAAGTTCCAGGACAACCAAGACTTTTTCTCTCTCAAACAAACAAACAAACAAACAAACAAACAAAAAACCCAATGAAAGAAATACTAACAGTGACTTCTCTATACAAATTAAAAGAAAAGGAACATGAATAACATGAATACCCAATTACACATAATTTATTTTCTCATCTAAAATATACCTTTCTTTGTAGTAACTTATTTGGGCTTTCCTGTAGTGGCATTTCATTTGTACTTTAATAAATAAGGCTTGCCTGAAGATCAGAGAATAAAACAGCCCCACGGGTCAAACTTACAGATCAGACAGTGGTAACACACACTCTTAATCCCAGTAACCACATTAGTTGCCATAAAAACTGGTGGTGCATGCTTTAATCCCAGTGGTACATGCCTTTAATCCCAGCCCGAGAGAGGATTATAAAATGGGAGGAAACAGCTCTTCAACACAGTCTCATTTAGGATTCTCAATCCTGGAGGAAGGATTGCTATTTTGGACTGGGATAGAGGTAAGAGCCAGTGACTGGCTGCTTTGCTTTTTGAATCTTCAGGTTGAACCCCAATTTCTCTCTCTGAGTTTTATTAATCATGCTTCACTTTCCAACTGCTCCGAGATATATAACTATCAGGCAAGTATCATAATCCTTCAAGACATCAGAAATGGAATGTTCAGAAGATCAAATAACTTTCTTAAAATATCTCCAACAGTATAACAGAACTTCATCTACAATCGTGGCCTGTGTTCAGACCATTCTACCTTAACAGAGTAGGATGTCAAGTCCTTTGGGAATATGCTAAAGAGTGATACAGTTGAGTCATGTGGTAGAGTTAGTTTTAGCTTTTTGGTAATTCTCTCCACTGAATCCCAGAGGACTGAACCAGTTTGCAACTCCTCCAACAGTGGATAAGGATTCCCTTTCTCTCACACTCCATCCAACATCTGTTATCTTGTTGTCCACCATTTGCTGATCTTTGCCATTCTAACTGGGGTAAGATGAAATCCCAAAGTTGTTTCAATTTGCATTTCCCTAATTGCTAGAGGGTGAACATCTTCTTGAGATATATTGTAGCCATTTTCCCCCTTTTTTAGAGATTTCTCTGTTCAGGTCCCAGGCTCACATTTTGAATGAGTTATTTGTTTTTTTTAAATTTTTTATTGTTAAAAGAAAAAATTACATTTACTCCCCTTGTTCCAGCCCTCCAGCTTCCCCACTACCCCACCGCCCTCCCCCTGCTTCCTTAAGATGGGGCAGGATACCCTGCCCTGTGAGAAGCCCAAGGCCCTCCCCCCCCCTCCATCTTGGTCTAAGAAGGTGTGCATCCATATAGAATAAGTTCCCAAAAAGCCAATACATGCAGAAGAGATAGGTCCCAGTGCCATTATCATTGGCTTCTCAGTCAGTCCCCATTGGCAGCCACATTCAGAGAGTCCGGTTTGGTCATATGCTCATTCAGTCCTGGTCCAGCTGGATTTGATAAGCTCCCAATAGATCAAGCACACTGTCTCAGTTGGTGGGCCAGTCCCTCACGGTCCTGACGTCCTTGCTCATCTTCTCCCTCCTTCTGATCTTCCACTGGACCTTGGTAGTTTAACTCCATCTTTTGAGTTCTTTTCTCTGAATATTAATCCTCTGTCAGATTTATAACCGGCAAAGATTCTCTCTCAATCTGTGGGCTTCCTCTTCACCCAGCTGATTGTTTCTTTAGCTGTGCAGAATCTTTTTAGTTTCATGAAGTCCTACTTGTCAACTGTTGGCCTTAATTCTTTGACAAACGGAGTACTATTCTGAGAGTTCTTTTATGCACCTGTATCACATAGAATACTGCTTATGTTTTCTTCTAGTAATCTCAATGTTTTGAGTATCATATTTAGGTATTAACCTATTTAGAGTTAGTTTTTTGTGTGAGGTGATAGATATGGGTCTAATTTAACTTTTCTGAGTGTCTGTCATTGTCCCTGTCACTCATCCCACAAAGCCTGCAGCTGTAGGAAGCCCAAGGTAGCTATGGAGAGACACTTGGGGGTGTGGGAACTAGGAAGCAGTCCAGCTGAGCTCCCAGCCAGAAGCCAGAACCAGCATGTCAACCCATAAATGTGCCTTCTTAGGTCAAACGGTCCCAGTCAGGACATGGCAACTGTCTGCATACTGCCCTGCCAAGTTGGAAGATTCACAGACCACATAAAGAACTGCTAGTATTGTAAGTCCATAATTTTGCAATGGTTCATTTTATAACGAATAACTGGAATCTACCTTTCTAAAGCATATGCTGGTCCCCTTTGTGTCACTATGGCAAAACATCTGAGATGAACAGTCAAAAAAAGACAGAGTCCTATTGGCTCGTGTGTCACATGTGTCAACGCTTGCTCAGCTGTCCCCCATCGCTTGTGGGTTAAGGAAGTGAGAGAATCATGAAGGGGGGGCCTGTGGCAGAGACCAGCTCACTGCAAGGCAGATGGGATGCAAAAAGAGAAAGAGAAGAATGGGCCTGGATCTCAGTATCCCTTCTAGGGACTGTCTCAAGGACCTGACTTCCTTCCACTAGGCCCTGCCCTGAAACACTCCCATACCTCCTGAGGCACAGGCTAGTGGCCCATTCAACGCATGGCCTTTGCAGAAACCTGACCCCTAACCAAAGACGTACATCAAACTGGTTAAGCACTGTGAACATGTCCACGTTTGTTTCACCTGGTCTTTTTCATATGAGAAAAAGTAAATGAAAGCAACCCCTTTCGATTTATGAAAGCAAGAAAAAAGAGATAATTAAACAATGTGTTTTTAAAATGCCTTCAACCCTAAATAATAAAATCGTACTATAAATATGTTAGTATTCGGTACAAAACTCTGTGAAAAGAATTAAGCCCTCAAGCCTTGACTATTCCTCGAAGGCCTTCTAAATATAGGAAAACAAAACTGAAATTCATGTCACTTTGTTAATGGCATCACTTAAAACTATAAGTTAATTAACTAATTAACAACTTAATTAACTCAGCACTTAATTTACTTACTTGAGTTCACTTAAATTCCCTAGACATGATTTAATGAACTTTCAGAGTAATTCCTGACTAACCATGTAAATTGTGCGATGTGTATCTGTTCAATTGAGGAGACATTTCTTGAAATTAAATAATTTAAGGCAGATGCTAAGCCTAACTGCGAGTTTTCTTTTCTCCCCAAGAGAAAATTTGAACTGAATTTCTGGTTTAGCAGTCCTCCCACACTGCCCTTTATTTTGTTTCAAAAGCAAAAATAAATGCCTGAATGTGTTGATTTGCTTAAATGTATCAAAATTAAGTTCACAGATTATCTAGCCAAAGTGAAAATTTTTTACAATATATATTAAAAGTGTAGTTCTAGATTCTTTTTTTTTTTTTGATTTTTTCGAGACGGGGTTTCTCTGTAGCTTTGGAACCTGCGCTGGAACTAGCTCTTGTAGACCAGGCTGGTCTCGAACTCACAGAGATCTGCCTGCCTCTGCCTCCCGAGTGCTGGGATTAAAGGCATGCGCCACCACCGCCCGGCCTAGATTCTTTTTAGTTTTGTTGGAATATATTAATTAGACTTAATAATACCCATTATGACATTTTATACATATATATATTTCGTTATTTATATTATATTTACCTCTCATTATCTTCACTTGCTCTCCTTCCACTCCTGCTGACCCCTTCATCTTCTCAAGGAGTCTGGCTTCTACTGTTGCATCTTTTAGGTTAGTTAGTTTGTTTGGCTTTGGTTTTGGTGACCCAATGAGTCTCACTCAAGTTGCTTGTAAGAGTTGGGTAAGGGGGCATCTTCAGGAACTTGGGCTACTTCTCGGCGGCTATGCTAATGAAGAAAAACTCCCTTCCCCAGCAAATGTTAACTGCCCACAGAGCCTCATGAGTTCCTTCCTTCTCCATGATGGAACATTGAGGGGCCTTGTCTTATGCAAATTTTACACACGGTATCACAGCTGAAAGAACTGCCTCTGGGTCAAATAATACTTACAGAGCACAAGAGAAAATCCAATTGTGCACTTCTCTTTTTCATGTATTTACTTATTTCACTCATTTGTTCATGTAGATGAAACTGCATTGCTCATGGTATCATCACTGGGGTTACCTTATTCTTACTATTTTCCTAATAGGCCATTGTTGGCAGAGGCTGCTTGTTTGTTCCTGGATGCCCAGAACTGAAATAACCACATAGAAACTATAATATTTGCGATACTATTTGGTCAATAGCTTAAACATATTTCTAGCTAATTCTTATATCCTAAACTAACCCATCTCCATTAATCTTTGAGTCACCACGAGGTCGTGGCCTACTAACAAAATATCCACAGGCTCTGACAGGGGCATCTGTCTCCTGCAGGCAGCTACATGGCTTCTCTGACTCTGCCTATTCTCTTTCTATATATGTATATCTCTTCCAGCCTGGCTATATTCTGTTAAGCCATTGGCCAAAAGCAGCTTCTTTATTCACTAACCAATAAAAGCAACACATATACAGAAGGGAACACCACACCAGGTCATTTTCTTGATACTTTTACAAAAACTTCACTCTAAAACAAACTGCAAGTCTTTGCAAAGCCAGCTCTTCTTCAAATGTGGTTTTAGAAGCATTGTCTTAACTGCGCTAAACCCTGGAAAACAAAAACCTCAGGTCCTTTGCTCTCATACAGCTTACACGTTGATAGGAAAGGTGGGGTGGTGCTGATACAGTTTAACCACACAGCGGGCACTAAATATATGGAGAAGTAAGAAGAGCCAAAGAAGATGGGAAAGAAAAGTTCCGGTGGGATAAACAAAACTTGGAGGGAATGAAAAATGGAGGGCCTTAAGAATCTCACGCCTAGCAAATCAAGTGTGAAAAGTCAGAAAATAAAGCAGGTAATGAGAAAAACTGATCTCATCTGGTAAGAGCAGAGGTCACATGGTACGTGAAGAATGGCAGGCCTAGGGCCCAACTCTAGAAGGCTTTCTGGAGAAAACACTGAGAGGTGCACCTGGTGAGTG